>CAUYPK010016129.1:0-37067 GCA_963574355.1 Loris lydekkerianus | reverse complement strand
GATGAAGTCAACGAAGGCCGTTTTTGCTAGGTCCTGATTGGCAAAGGTTCTACCAGTGAGAAAGTTATCAAAGTGCTTGAAAAGATGGTAGTCGGTTGGCGAGAGGTCTGGGGAGTATGGTGGGTGGGGCAGAACTTCGACACTCAATTCCTTTAATTTTTGGACGGTGATTTGTGAGACGTGCTACTGGGCGTTGTCGTGGAGCAGGATCGGACCTCTTGTGTTGACGAGTGCTGGCTGCTGCTGATGCAATTTTCGGTACATTTCGTCGATTTCCTCACAATAGGACTCTGCTGTGATGGTTTGGCCTGGTTGCAGAAAGTTATAATGAATCACACCAGCCGCTGACCACCATACAGTAACCAACCATGATCTTTTTTTGGTGGGGTTTCGCCTTTGGGAAGTGCCTGAGTGGCTCATCGGTGTCCAACCACTGTCCTGAACGTTTCCTATTGTCGTAGGGAATCCACTTTTCATCACACGTGGTGATCTGATCCAAAAAAGGATTGTTTTGGTTGCACAATAACAATGAAGAACAAACCTCGAAACGTGACAATTTCTGCTGATCGTTTAAATCGTGGGGCACCCACTTTTCGAGCTTTTTGACCTTTCCAATATGTTTTAAACCATCAAAAATCACATGGGAGCTGACACCCAGTTCTTCCGCCATCCCATGCACTGTTTGTGATGGGTCAGTCTCCACCAGGGTCCTCAAATCCTCGTCCTGAATTACTCTAGATCGACCACTTCGGGGCTCATCTTCAAGGCTAAAATTTCCAGAACGAAATTTCACAAACCAACGTTGAACAGTGCGTTCATTAACACTATCATTGCCAAATGCCTGGTTAATTTTTCGGACTGTTTCTGCAGCGCTTTGGTTCAATTTGAATTCATAGAGAAAAATTGGCCGAAAATCGCTTAATGACATCATATAGTAATAGGCTGAAAAGAATAAAAAGAATTAAAAGTAGAAAAAAAATGAACAGCATCAATGTATAGAGTACAAAATTCTCCATTGATCAGTGTACACCACGACACAGTAGAATAAATATTTATTGAGATATGGAGCTACAAAAACACATGACATTAAAACGGGCAAAACTTTTGAAACAACCTAATATCCATAAAAACCATACTAGCAAGGGCGGTGCCTGTGATTCAAAGGAGTAGGGTGTCGGCCCCATATGCCGGAGGTGGTGGGTTCAAACCCAGCCCTCGCCAAAGACTGAAAAAACAAAACAAAACAAACAAAAAAAAAAAGCAAAAACAAAACTAGTGAAACTACTGTATGTATACGGTAGTATATTGCATGAAGAAATCATAATTTATTTAAACAAACTCTATGTGATAGCTAATGCTATACAAATACCTTTATTCATTTAGATTCATGTGACTGTCAAATTATTTTCATCATCATGTATTCCTATTAGAAATTTGGTGGCAAAGGCATTAGTATTATAATGGTAGATATTGTCAAATTACCTGTATAAATTGGTGCCAATTGAAAATCTCACAAAGTAGTTGATTTTTTATTGTGTACCTAGTCTGTGCTAGGTCCTGCTTTAGGCAGTAGTTACGTAGTTGTGACTAGAATAGGCCAAAGACTTCTACTCTTATGGAAGAAAAGACACGCCCTTTTCCAAACTCCTTGACTTTTCAGAGTCCAGATCTGCTATCTCTTTGCACTTTTAAGCAGCTCTTTGATTACTATTGAAGCTGAAGGTTTTTAGTCATTTTGTGGTTATTTAAATTTTGACTTTACATGCAGAATCTATTAACCATCGTCTACATTATAAACTTATTTCCATGCTCTTGCTTCTGACTGAATTCCCCTTCACCCTTCCCTCCTACCCAACTTTTCCTTTTCATCTGTTTCTTCTGAGACTGGTGAGAATTGCTGTATATGGTGTTTATCTTACCGATACCATTTCAGTTGACTCCAGATAGCTATTCACACCCTCTACCGCATTGTTAATTTGGTAATTATGTTTTTCATTTGAAAGCATTTTTCGTTCTCTCTCTGTATTCATTTTTCATAGCAGTAACCCATTCCAAAAGTATTTTCAGCCTGAGAGTTAGAGATAGATATTTCAATCTTTTCTTCTATTTGTAAGAATAACTTTTAAGAGAAGATATTTGTTTGTCCTCATTTTTCCTTGTATTATCCAGGTTATGAAGCAGATGAGCTCGTGCCTACAGAGCTTCATTTTCTCATGATGGGTGGAGTCCCACCTGCCACAGGATGTGCTTCCTGTTCTGTCAAGAATGGCACCTGCTCCTCCTCTGATGGTTAATTTCAGGCTATAGGGAAAAGAACAAGCTTATGTTTTTGTAGTTTTTATTTTAGTAGAGTAAGTAGCTTAGTTATTTATGAGGACAAAAATAATAAACTACCAGAGATTATCTACACTGATGGAAAGTTTTCTTGATCTTTTGTGTTATCTTGGGTGTTTGTAGTGATAGCCAAAAATTAGTCAGGAGAAGGATGACTAAACGTTTTTATTGTTGGTGAAACTGTTAGGGACTCACTGTTGAAATATACTCTTTTTCTTCCATGTCAGTACAGAATCCTCTCTATTTAGACTGACTATGTGCTTTAGTTTCTCCAAAGACAACTTCTACTGCTTTCACTATGTACAAAACTTGCCTCTTTTCAATCTCAAACGTGTCCTGGTATGGGTGATAAATGATAGGACCATTCCATCTATATTGAATCTGAGCACCATGGTCTGAAGTTCAGCACAGGAACAAATCCCAAAGGGCCCAGATTCCCACTGTCACGTTCCACCTGCTCCCTGTGGACCCAAGCTGCCCAGGGACACCCTGTACCTGTTCCTGCTGCTCCAAATATAGGCACACCCTAAATTCATAAGATTTGTGAGCAGATCCTTGGGGAGGATCCTTGGGGAAATATGTAGGGTTGTCATTGCAGTTGCTTACTTTCTCCTTAGAGTGCTGACAGGTGTATACTCAGACCTGTATGTGGCTTTCAAAACTCATTGGGTGCTTTAGATCTGTGTTGACCTGGACAATACACGTAACTCTTACTTTATTAGTGTTCTGACCATTCTCAAAAGGCCTCCCTGGTCCTCAAATCTTACAGTTGAGAAAAACAAATATATGCCAATTTAAATACATTTAAATTTTTTTTCGAGGTATACATTTTCATAAGAACACAAACCAAAACAAATGTTCCAGAGAGGTGCTCTTCCATCTGGATTCTTTTGTGAATACAGTGAGCAGAAAACAGCCCCCCAGCATATAGAGGATTTCGTGCTCCTCGAGCACAAACAAACAGGCAATTTGGTGACTCAGTCTCCACTCTGTGGCCATGGTTATTCGAGGGGAGACCTGTGGGCCCACTGCAGAGACGCCAGTAGCTCCCATTGCCCTGGGATGATGTCTGCACATACAAGCAAGGTGGAGTCCAAGTCCATTCCAGCTGTATAGAGAAGCTCTGAGAGAGGTGGAATCCAAGTCCATTCCAGCTGTACAGAGAACCTCTGAGAGGGGTGGAGTCCAAGTCCGTTCCAGCTGTGTAGAGAACTTCTGAGAGAGGTGGAGTCCAAGTCCATTCCAGCTGTGTAGAGAAGCTCTGAGAGAGGGGGAGCCCAAGTCCATTCCAGCTGTGTAGAGAAGCTCTGAGAGAGGTGGAGTCCAAGTCCATTCCACCTGTGTAAAGAACCTCTGAGAGAGGTGTAGCCCAAGTCCATTCCAGCTGTGTAGAGAAGCTCTGAGAGAGGTGGAGTCCAAGTCCATTCCAGCTGTGTAAAGATCCTCTGAGAGAGGTGGAGTCCAAGCCCATTCCAGTTCTGTAGAGAAGCTCTGAGAGAGGTGGGGCCCAAGTCCATTCCAGCAGTGTAGAGAACCTCTGAGAGAGATGGAGTCCAAGTCCATTCCATTTCTATAGAGAACCTCTGAGAGAGGTGGAGTCCAAGTCTATTCTAGCTCTGTAGAGAACCTCTGAGAGAGGTGGAGTCCAAGTCCATTCCAGCTGTGTAGAGAAGCTCTGAGAGAGGTGGAGTCCCAGTCCATTCCAGCTGTGTAGCGAACCTCTGAGAGAGGTGGAGCCCAAGCCCATTCCAGCTCTGTAGAGAAGCTCTGAGAGAGATGGAGTCCAAGTTCATTCCAGCTGTGTAGAGAAGCTCTGAGAGAGGTGGAGCCCAAGCCCATTCCAGCTCTGTAGAGAAGCTCTGAGAGAGGTGGAGTCCAAGTCCATTCCACCACTGTGGGAAGCTGAGAGAGGTGGAGTCCAAGTTCATTCCAGTTTTGTAGAGAAGCTCTGAGAGAGATGGAGTCCAAGTCCATTCCAGCTGTGTAGAGAAGCTCTGAGAGAGGTGGATTCCAAGTCCATTCCAGCTGTGTAGAGAAATTCTAAGAAAGATGGAGCCCAAGCCTATTCCAGCTCTGTAGAGAAATCTGAGAGAGATGGAGCCTAAGCCCATTACAGATCTTTAGAGTAGCAGGCACTGCCAGTACTTTCTCTAATTTTCAACTTCCTATACTTTCCTGACTTAGATGTAGGAAGGCATAAACCCATTCAATTAAGATTTTTCTTTACTATGGGTCAGTGATATTAAGGGAGGCTGAGGTCAGTCTTACCTGGGGACTTTCAGGCATCTGAGAGGCTTCCCTGGATGAGTCCTTTCTGGTCCTCACCTCTGGACCCTCTCATCCTCATCTTCAAATTTCACTCATATGTTGCCTGGTGTACAGGAAAACAGACTTGAGTTAGCTCTGCCAATAGTAACTTCCACAGAGCCTAAGACCTCACCTGGAATCAGATGTTCATCATCGCCAGAAACTGATTGGATGAGGAGAAGCAGAGAGGTTGGAGCTGGGAGTATGGGGAAGGAAGGAGAGAGAGTGCAGGTGTTCCTAGAAGCTCCACATTTCTCAAGGTTGGTTTGATCCTTATTGGAATCAGAATAGCTAGGGGCTCTTTTTAAGCAGGAAGACATGTTAGGATGGGGCTCAGGTGGGTGCATTTGTTCATTCAAGTTCCTTGGGTCACTCTGGGACACTTTAAATTTTGTGAAATAATGAATTGAAGAGAGAAAGTAACCCCAAATATGAACTGCCTTGGGAATCACAATTAAGCAGAAATTTTTAATTTCTAGTTGTCTGGTAAGGGCAGCTATCAAATGCTTCTAACATTCAGATCTATTTAAAAATAAAGTAAGAATTTGCAGGTAACCAAAGAGGGCAATTTTAGGAACAAGTATTTGAATTTTATGTCAAGGAGGTATTAAAACAGTATTTTTTTTTAAATGGCAAACTCTAGGCTTATGTAAAAAAGTGATGAAGAGAAAATCTTAACTTTTAAACTTGTTCTTAGCAATTTTTGCAAGTAAACTACTTTATGGATGAAATATTTTTTTCATAAAAATATTTTCAACTTTTCATGTTTGTTCTTGGATTAATGGGTCATAGGCAAGCAGTCCAGAGTATTTCCAAAGATGCCATAAATAACGTTTTCCTTTTATATAAGGCACATTTCAGCAGAATGTATCACCCTTTCCTTGTAAAAGTATTTTCTCATTTGTTAGAACCCTGAAGGCTGTTTATACAGAGGTCACTGTTTACTTCTGAGGCATAACTTTGTTGTAAATTTCAGTGTGTTCCATCATTGTATATTTCTGGCCACAGCTGCAGGGAATCTTATTAGGACAGTTGTAAACCACCTGAATATTTTAAAATCTTTATTGTATATTATGCAGTGGTGAAGGTAGTGTTTTTCTATAAACAATTATGTCTTTCTGGTTTTAGATGCTCCAGAGGTGTTTGCATTCTAAGTTTATACCAAGTTACCGCTCCGAAAACAATAGTTGTCCTCAGAATACAGTACTAATCTGGCATAATGAGTTTCAGTGTCTTTTCCATTAAATTTTGTTCTTGTTTCAGTGGTAAGAGCTCTGAGAAGCTCAGGTTTAAGGAAGTGAATAATTGGATAGAGATGACCGATTAGGCCCATGCTTTCAGTACAGATCACAGTATATCCAACAAATTATGGTTGAGCACCTGCTGAGCTCCAACTGCTGCCCTAAGCATGTGGCCTTTCTCTTGAGGATCATTTTGTTCTGGTAATGAGAAGCCTCTAGTTAAAATCCAGTGTAGGTGTGCATCAGGGCCATTGGGCAAACTGAGCAGCAAGGAGGTGGGGAGGATTCACCGTGGCATCAGTGAGCCTGCTGGGGCTTATAGGCTGGACAAGTCTCCCCCAGGGGTATCCAGGGATCTTGGCATACCACTCAGTGGGAGCAGCTTTCTCAAGGAGAATCTGCCCAATCAGAAAGTGGTTCAGCTATGCTGGTCTGGGCTGCTCTGGGCTGTCTTCTGGAAGAGAATATTGAACAGACCTGAAGATGTCAAGATCCAGAGACTGTGGAAGGATTTCAACACTATTTTAAGACACAGAGGTAATAAAGAGTCGTTAATGAATTTTGAGCAGAGCAAGTGTCAGATTGGTATATCCGAAAGCTCACTGAGGGGATTAGGGAAATTGGGAATCTGTCAAGTTCTCATATATGTGTAGACCTGCAAATATGAAGGTTTCTTCTCCTTCTGGGCTCACATTTGTACTGCAGGGTGTGGAGGTGTGGTAAGCCTAACTAACTCAGAACTCCCTATAAGGAGAACTTGAATGCTGCCAGCAATTCAGAAAGGTATTTAGGAGTCAACGTTTCGTTGTTTGTGGACAAAAGATTTAATTAGAAAAATCAATGGTTGAAGACTACTTTTAAATTGCTTACATTTCTTTTCTTTTCTCTTCCTTTTTTCCTTTCTTATTGACACATAATATATGTCAAAGATCACCTGACCCTATTTATGGGGTCCATGTGATATTTTGATACATGCAGGCAACGTGTAAGGATCAAGTCAGGGTAGTTTGGATAACCATCACCTCTAACACCTGTCATTTCTTCGAGTTAGGAACATTTAAAATCTTCTCATTATTTTGTAATATGCAATAAATTATTAACTATCGTCACTGTACTGTGCCGTTGAAGACTACAACTAACTTATTCCTTCTACCTGTATATTCATACCTATGAACCAATCTCTCTTTATCCTTATCCTTGCCTCCCTTGTAGACTCTGATATCGCTTACACGTCTTAAAGGAAGCTAATATTATAAGGTTTTTAAAAGAGGAACCTCTTATGTACATTTGTTAATTTTTATAGTAATTCTTTCCAGAAAGAATCAAGGTCACTATGTATGTCAAAATAATTACGATGTTAATTATATATCATTCTACTTTATTTTTGAGGTAAGTGTTCCCAAAGATATAATAGGAAAAGAATTTTATAAATAATGTAACTTCTGTAAAGTAATAAATATGTATTTTTTTCTAAATACTATAATTTAGAATTTTAAGTAATTGAAGTGAGTCCCCACACTAAATTCAGTCCAACTTAGAGAAGTTTGACATACTTTCCCCTACATTTTCTTAAGTCAAGACGTGTTTTACAATTGGTGCAGTTTTTTTTTTTTTTTCTTTTTTTTGAGACAGAGTCTCACTTTGTCATCTAGGGTAGAGTACTGTGGTGTCATCACAGCTTACTGAAACTTCAAACTACTGAGCTCAAGCATTCCTCCTGCCTCGGCCTCCCATGTAGGTGGGACACAATGCCTGGCTAGTTTTTCCATTTTGGGGAGAGACAGGGTACTGCTCTTGCTAAGGCTAGTCTCAAACTCATAAACTTAAGCAATTCTTCTGTCTCAACCTCCCAGAGTGCTTGGATTATAGGCATGAGGTACAGCATCTGAGCTCATGGGTGACATTTAATGTAGAGTTTGTTTCTACACCTCCCCAAAAGCTACACGAATAGTGTGTAGCTGATAGTGTTTTAAGTAAAGAAATTCAGTATTGATGGCGTAAACCTGCTTGAACTATTAATAAACTTCCAAGACTTAGGCCAGTAAAATAAATACTATAATTCAATGTGCACTTAATGTGCACTTAGGATTCTGCACTGAAGATCTCTTACTATGAGAATGTAGTTCAATATAGTTCACGTACAGAAAGCAAACAGTATACACATAAGAAGTAGTTTACTGCAGGGCTATGTGATAGAACAAATATTCAGACCAATCCAGAGCTCCAGCATTAAGAGCATAGTTTTACAGATGTTGTTGTAGTAACATGACGTAATATTATAAAACTTTTAAAATGTTTCTAAAAACATGCAAATATATGAAAAATGGTTGTGTTTTAATATTAAGTATAAAGATGAAAACAAGTGCACAAAAATGCATGTCTAGAAGAGCAAGTCTCTGCTTTTGGTAAATGTTTGAATTTTATTGTTTGTTTGGCTTTATGATGAAAACAGTGAAAAACAATAGCTTTATCTGTGCTATTAGGAATCTTTTACTTGGATCAGCTTGACTAGGCACAGTGTGAGGTCAGAATATGGTTTTTGTGTTCTTGTTTGGGAGCTACTAGTAATAATAATCTTTCTCTCTTTTTTGTTTTGTCTGATCATGAACAGCAGTGAGAATGATGACGTGGACCTCACCCATGTGCTGCTGCGGAAGTTTAGAGATCAAGGTCTGGTCTGTGCTGACTTAAACCCAGATTTGTAAGTATCAGATGCCCTGTGCAAAGTGAAGACATCCAACAAGTCCCACTGCAGCCTAGGGGGCTGTCTTCCTGCATGATGGGCCGTTCCATGTGGCAACATTGCATTACATGAAATGAACACAGTACTCTAATGAGTATGTTAATACTGAACAGGCCTCATGGGTATCGACATATAAAATGACGGAAATAAGCAGCATAACTGCTCCCCTTTTTTATAGACGCATTGTGGCAAAATGTTATTAATAATTAATAGTGTTCAAGGTGGTGCCTGTGGCTCAGGAGTAGGAAGCTGGTCCCATATATCAGAGGTAGCGGATTCAAACCCGGTCCTGGCCAAAAACTGACAAAAAAAAAAAAAAAAAAAAAAAAAAAATTGCATTGAATTCGATAATTAAGCCCAAAGCTAAAAAGATAAAGTAACAATTTAACATGAATTATGTGTTAACTTTTATTTACTTTAAGAGAAAATTCATACATATAAAAAGATTAATTACATTTTTTAATGAAATCATAGCTGTGTACATTCATGCAATCATGGGCTACCATGCGCTGGTTTTATATACAATTTGAAATATTTTCATCAAACTGGTTAACATAGCCTTCCTGACTAATTACATTTTTTTAACTTAAAAGACTTAACGGCCAGTACTGTACACCTGTGTGGGGAGAATTGTTTTGAATTTTTTTTTTCTAGATTTTAAAAACAATTATGGTGATGATGTTTTTATGAAGCCTTGATTAGCACAAAAAGTTCTTTCACTCTTATTTTGATCAACTGTAATTTATGAAGAATCCACTATAAATAAAGTTTTGCTATATGAACCAATATTAATAAAGAACATAGCTCTGGTTTCAAGGAATTTACAGTCTTGGGTAGAACAAATGAAGCAAGTGATGAAAACCAAAATGGTATATTAAATGCCATAAATGTATTTTTTTTAAATAATAAATTAAAAAATCCAGATAATAATGAAAAATTGGTAACATGTTTTCATGTTCGTGATGACATATTTTGGCCATTAGTTATGCTGGTAATTAGTTTGAGACCAAATAACTATTAATCTCAGTAAAAAAGAATTGATAGAAAATTGATTATGTTGCTTCACTCTTTTCTTCTCTTGAAAAACAAAGGTTTTTTAACCCAGGTTTTGATGGTGATGTTTTATTCCCCTCCCCTCTAGTGAAACACACAGGATGTGAAATACATCCAACTTTGAGAAATTGAAACATAACCCAGGGACCCACATGGTCCAGCCCTGGCCCAATGTCACATCAAAGAAGGACCAGTTAGCACCCAGAAAGCTACCAAGGGTCCTCAAACTGTGGCCCCTGGGCCACATGAGGCGGTGTGATTGTAACTGTTCCCCTTTTGTTTTTTTACTTCAAAATAAGATATGTGTCTCAAGAATGGAAGAAAAAGTATCCAGTGTACTCAGCCCTACTATGAAACTAATTTACGAAAGCTATAACCCAGTTATAACTTAAGAATAGGGGGAGAGGGTAAGGGAGGGGAGGGAGTGGATAGGGGGCTGGAGGGAGGGTGATTGGTGGGATTACACCTACGGTGCATCTTACAAGGGTATATGTGAGACTTAGTAATATAGAATGTAAATGTCTTAACACAATAAGAAAATGCCAGGAAGAATATGTTAACCAGAGTGATGAACATGTGTGAAACGGTCTATAAAACCAGTGGATGGTGCCCCATGATCGCGTTAATGTACACAGCTATGATTTAATAATAAAAAAAATAAGATATGTGCAGTGTGCATAGAAATTTGTTCATAGTTTTTTTTTTTTTTTAAACTATAGTCTGGCCCTCCAGCAGTCTGAGGGACAGTGAATTGGCCCCCTAAAAAGTTTGAGGACCCCCTGATTGAATCTCCTAAGAAGGGGGAAAAGGAATCAATGATTACAGGACAGCAGAGCATCTTTAAAATCCTGTTTGGGCATCTATTTTACTTCTTGCTCCTTTTACACAGGTGGCAGTGGTCCCCCGAGCTCTCCATCCCTCTCCCTCCTCCCCCACGGTCCTGCCTACAGCCCAGCCTGCAGATCAAGCTCATGGCTTTTCTCCTCCATCGTTTCTCCTGCCCTATCTTCTTCTTTCTGGATTTGTGATTTTGTATTCTCCCTTTTCTTTGTGAAATCCACCTAGTCTAACCTTAACTCATTCCTGTTTTGTAACAATTTCTACCCATTTTCCTGGTCAGCAAGCAAAAGTGGGGGAGGGGCTGGTGCCTGCAAGGATGCTAGGAATACTTATATTAATACTAATTTACGTCCACAGTACACATACAGGGCTTGGTTCACTAGGAGGCCAAATCAAAGCAAAAATATGTATTTAAAATAAGTAGATTTCCTTCTGCAAGTATAAAATATTATTAAATTCAACGATATTTATATTTTACTTTCTTAGCAGATTTGAGCGATCATTTGTTAGTTAGAGAAAACATTAAAAATAATAGCTTAGATTCTGCTTTTAGGTTGCTTTTCTGTTGAGCTACTAACCTCTGAGTGTCAGTGCAAGGGTGTTGTGTTCAACTTCTGATCCCTAGCGCCTTGCCATTCTTGAAGAAAGTTAAGAGCTCCAGAAAAATCCATTGTGGTTTAAAATATAACCAAAAAGAAAAGTTTTCTCATAATAGTGGGTAATGCACACTTTACATTTTAAAATGCACTAAAGTTATCAACTTTTAGAAGCTGACTGGTAAACTTACATATTTAGTTTTGTTTTATAAGGGTCAAAACTGATGGCACTCCAGTGGTGAATTCCCCTGGTATTTCTGAGGTAAAAGGATAATTTTACCCACCCATTCTTGTTAAGGCCTTAATACAGAACAAAAAAGGTAGTTAGCAAATCTTACATGGCTATCAAATTTAAAAAGCCAAATAGGGGAAATGTATACGAATTATTTTAATAATTTAATTTAAAAAACATTATCATGATTAGATTGCAGAGGTATGATCTGCAACCCTGTGATCTCCTATTTCTGATAGGAAAATCTTGAAGACTCATTGCCTTAGGAGGTGTGATCCCCGCATGGCTGGTGACAGATACCCTCAGTGGAGGTCCTGGGTCTGAAGTATAGAGAATGTGTGTATCAGGTGTCATGATAGAAGGGTGAACACACCTCAAGAATCAGGCTGCCTGAATGCATGTCTGAAGGTCACCTCTTTTTGGCAGTGGGACCCAGGCCACTTACTGAACCTCTGTCTGCCTTTCCTTGTTTGCATCCATGTTGCTCCAAGTTCCACAGAAAGAACAGTGCTCACCTCAGGCACCAGGTAGCTTCTGTTCTCTTTAGGCAAGTTCCTGTCCCAGAAATCTACTCAGTGCTTGAAGTTTCTGCCTCTCTCTTCAAGATTTAAATGCACATTGGACTGTTAAAACTCCAGGCAGCCCTATGGTAGGGAGACCTGTTTAACTCAGCATGTCTGAACCCTAAAACCAAGTGACCCTCTTCAAGACATTTATTCTGGAACAGCACACTGCAGTTGGGTCCTAAAAACTGCTTTAGGGAAATGCTTTGCTAAGTCAAAGTGTGTGTTTAGAGTCGTAAAATTTGAAAGGAAATTTTTGTAGAAATGTCAAATTCCTCATGTCATGCCCTCTGTCTTTCCCCTCTAAGAATGTTCACCCAGCTTCTTGGCACATCTGTCTGAACACAGAGTTGTTGGAGACAAAGACATGCTCAAAACACTGAACTCTGTTGAATACTGTTGGGAGTCCTTGTGCAACTCTCACGGTCACATGGTTTTACTCTATAAAAGTAAAAACCTGGGCTAGGCATGGTGGCTCATGCCTGTAATCCTAGCATTCTGGGTGGATTGCCTGAGCTCACAGGTTCAAGATCAGCCTGAGCCAGAGCCAGACCCTGTCTCTAAAACTACCCAGGCCTTGTGGTGGGCACCTGTTGTCCCAGCTACTTGGGAGGCTAAGGCAAGAGAATTGCTTGAGCCCAAGAGTTGGAGGTTGCTGTGAACTATGATGCCATGACAGTCCACCAAGGGTGACAAAGTGAGACTCTGTCTCAAAAAAAACAAAACAAACCAAAAAAACGGAGTAAAAAATCATTTATTTTTAAAAAGTACTTAGCAGCTATGGTACTCAGATTCAATATGTAACTCCCCGAGGTATTGTTTTCATGTAAACTTTGAAGTTGCAAACTGGGGTCCCTGTAAGCTGAGCAGTCATGAAGGTAATAGTGGAGAAGCCTTTAAATTATTTTTGATATTTCAAAAATTAACATGGAAATTGTACTTTGCCAATCTGGCTAAGAGAAATGGTAAGTTTCTTTTCTTTGGATGGGACTTTTCTCGACTGGCTATTTCCTCCTGGAGTAGCACACCTGGGACACACAGCTAGGCTGAGAGCGTGGTGGCCGGTCCCCCTGCAGGGGGATCCTGGCAGCTGCCTCACATCTCAGATGCTTGCTCTTCCAGAATGGGGGGTTAGTAAGTAAGGGTTGTGGTAAATCGTGGGTGGTGTAGCTGGAACCTACAATTCAGTAAATGTTAGTTTTTTCCCTTGTTTTCCAATTTTTGACTAATGGAGAATCATTCTCATTAAAGCAATATTTTGATTTAAAAGTGTTAGAAAAGATGTTTTAAAGTAAAAGACTCAAAGGAAAAAGTAAAAGCTATAGGAGAACTCTGAAATGAAAAGGTTTTAAACCATAGCTATAAATAATAGTTAACTGTTCCTGTTGTACAACCTTTCTTCAAAATGGAAATTTATTAATTGTTTCTCTTTAATGATTAAATTACAGTGCCATGCCACGAAAAGGAATTAGCAGCTTATTGTGTTTATTAGTGGCTATTTGGTACCTGGTTATAAGGCTGGGGGCCTCAGGACTCAGCCAGAGCCCACTCCCCAACCCTGGAAAAGCCACAGGGACCTCTGTGACACATTCTGTAAAGTGAGACAAGTGAGCATCATGTGAAGTAATGAAATACTGGCATTGTAATAAAACATTGTCATCAGATTAAGAGCTCAAGCTGTGAAAACAAATGTGAGAGCTCTGCCTTCTTGGCAGTAGGAGGTGTGATTATCTTGTGAACTCTGTTCTAGTTTGATGGAAATCTCCTTTATGGAAATATAATGACTTTAATCTGAAAGATCATTCCAGTTCTCTCTCTTGTTTGTTTTAGGAAGAATTCTTCATGCTGGCACACAGATCCTTTTTCTCACCTGGAATTCCAGGATTCATGTGGCTGCTTGGTATGTTTCTGCAGAATTTTTGATATTTTTAAGAACTAAATGTCAAGTGGCAAAAATGAGTTTACTCCAAAAACTCTTTGTTTTTGTTAACTCAGTGCCTATTACTTTTTTTCCCTTGGGTTAGCTATTTCTAGGAAGTTTCATCACATAAAGTGAACATTTACACAGCACAGACCCTGTAGATCGACAACGTCCTTCTCATTCACCCTCTACTGCCTTTGATCATGAACACCCCCACTGATGCTCGTTAAGCAAATTAATCCTCTTTAGTTAATGATAAGGCAGCTGGGACTGCTCTTCAGAAGGAAATTTCCTCCAATTTCAAGATGGGATGACCTTAAGGCTCTTGTCATCTTTTTTATTTGAGTTAGAAACAAAGAGTCAATATGCCATTTAACTCTAACTACAGTTAATTCATACAAAAGCAGATGGAAGGAGATTTGCCCCTGTCACTGCCCAACCAGAGTTCTTGCCTCCTGCCCAGGAGGAAGCCAGTACACTGAGACAGCGGGGTTTGCAGCAGAGAAAGAATTTAACCTTGCAGGGCACTGAGCAAGAAGATGGGAAACATTTTTAAAATCAACTTCCTAGAGAATTTTGGAGCTAAGGTTTTAAGATAGTTTAGTGAATGAGAATCAGGTCTGCTGATCAGCTGGGGATGAACCTAGAGTTGGGTGGGAGAAATTGTCTTCTTGACTGAGAAATTTCCTGAGTGGAGAGTCACAGGACCTGTTGAGTCAGGGTTTGCACATGGCCTCTGGCGCAGTGGGCATCACTCTGCACCCTGAATGCAGAGTCTGGAAGATAATCTCAAAGACCAGTCTTAGGGTTTACAATAGTGATGTCATCTAGAGAAGCAGTTGAGGAAGTCACAAATCTTACATTTGTCAAAGACACATGACTCTTGAGCAGTTAGAAAAAGGCAAGCCAGGAAGCAATGGCTGGTGAACTTCCAGCTATGTCTGCACCCTTGTAGAAATTAGACTTTCACCACAGTTTTTACTTCATGGCCTTATGTTACCTTAACACAGGTGGTTTTACCACTGTTGAAGTGAGGGCCATTCCTATCCAGTCTTCGAGGGATGTCAAAGTTGAAATCTATTTGAAAAACTGGAGTTCACCTTAGAGGAAATGTCAAAAGCTAATTAGCTAAAGGCATGGATCTGTTAACCACAATCAACAAGGTAGTGTGGCAATTCTAATTTACAGTAAAAAAGGAAAAGTGTCCACATGGAGAATATATTTACAAGGTTTTTCTATTTAGTGGTCTGTGGAACACATTACTCTTAATAGCTGGAGACCTAAAGGAAGAAACTAAGGTAAATTAAAATAGGTAGTTTATTTGGGCCAAGCTTAAAGATTGCAGCCTGAGACACACCTTCAAGTTTTCTTGGGAAGCACTTCAGAAGACAAAAAGAGAGGCCTGAGTTCTTAAAGAAAAAAAAAGATGAATCAGGAGAAGGCTGATGACAAAAGTTGCTCGGGAATTCTTCTTGATTTACAGAAATAACATTGATTAGTGATTGGCTATGCATTTGCTGAACCATATGGTATGAGTTATCGCGTCCAGGGTATGGGGTTGTTAGGTTAGTGTATAGCTATTGGTGGTGACAGCCCAGAATCCAATAGCAAGCAGCTTCAGAATGGTTATTTATTATTTATTCCAAGGGCATGGAATATGACTGTTGTCCTGTTCCAGTACCTCTCTGGGCCTGATCATTTAAAGGGGCTCAGATTTCCCCAGCTAACATATTACTTTCTCATGGTATAGTGACTTTAGAAAGATTGCTTTTGAAAGTCCTTGTCTTCTTTCTTCTCCTGAAACAGGTACACGCATAAGAGATAAAGTAATGACACAGCACCATCATGGGCACTCAAAGAGTTGGTGGACTTGAATAGAATTCTGCAGGTTTCTCATTTGACTTGAGCTGTCAGTAAATTCTACTGTCTTGGTAATCCTTTGCAGTGACCAATTATCTTATTCTGAAGTTTTTTTGGACACTTTTTTGTTTTCTTTTTTTAAATTTATTTTTCTCCTGTCTTGTTTTATCCATTTACTCTTTGTAGGGGCAAAGAGCAAACTTCCCCTCTGAAAGTTCACTGAAAAGCAATTGACAAAAGGCAGATTAATAGGGGGAAAGAATATGAATTTTATTAATGTGTATGTGGAAAGAATCCCTGAGTGATTACCCCAAGCTCCCACTGGGGTACAGAGTTCATATACTCTTTCCATAGGGAAAGGAGGAGATGGAGAATATGTATCATTCTTTTCAGGGACAAGAAAGAATTGCTAGGGAGGGATCTGGCCAGTTTTGTCACAGGGCTGTTAAAGTCTCTAGCTATTATATTGTTTTGTGATATTGTATTACTCAGATTCATCAAGATCTGTTTCATAAATCTGGGAGCATTTTAGTTGGGTACACAAATATTTAAAATTGAAATGTCTTCTTGTTGTATTGTTCCTTTGACCAATATAAAGTGTTCAACTTTGTCTTTCTTAACTTCAGTTGCTTTAAATCTGCTTGTATCTGGAAATAAGATTTTAACCCCTCCTTTCTTCTGATGTTTTCCAAGGAAACCCTTGAAATAGTTTTCCATCCCTTAACCTTGAATCTTGATTAGTTCTTCAAGGCTAGGTGTGTTTCCTGGACACAGCATATGGATGGCTTGTGCTTTTTTTGGTTCAAATCAGCCAGCCTGTGCCTCTTCAGTGGTGAATTCAATCCATTGACATTTATTGAGAGAATTTATAAGCAGAATTCTATTCATCTTATTTTCTGAAAGTTTATTGTGTAGTTTTATTCTTTGCACCATTGTGGAAGCTAAGTTTTGACCTTTAGTTTCTGGGTGTTCATTTTGCTGTTGGTCCATTGTGCTGGGTAGTGTTGATAATAGGTCTAAGTATTTCCTGTAGAGCTGGTCTTCTTGAGGTGAATTTCCTCAGTGTTTGTATATCCACAAACAATTTGATTTCTCCATCAATTTTGAAGCTCAGTTTAGCAGGACACAGAATTCTTGGCTGAAAATTGTTTTATTTAAGAATGCTGGCCAGGCATGGTGGCTCATGCGTGTAATCCTAACACTTCTGGGAGGCCAAAGTGGGTGTGCTGCCTGAGCTTACAGGCTTGATACCAGCCTGAGCAAGAGTAAGATCCAATCTCTAAAAATAGCTGGGCATTGTAGTGAGTGCCCTGTCATCCCAGCTACTCGGGAGGCTGAGGCAAGAGAATTGCTTGAGCCCAAGAAGTTGAGGTTGCTGTGAGCTATGATGCCACAGCACTCTACTGAGGGTGACAAAGTACGACTCTCTGTCTCAAAAAAAAAAAAAAAAGAATGCTGCAAGTTGATGATCATTCTCTTCTGCCTTGGAAAGTTTTAGTTCAAATGTGCTGTCAACCTAATGGCTCTGCCTTTGTAGGCTCTGTAGGTCAGTTGGTGCTTACTCCCCGCTGCTTGAAGAATTTTTTCTTTTATCTTGACTCTGGACAAGTTCATTACAATGTACCTTGGAGCAGCTCTGTTTGAGTTGAGATGACCTGGGGGGTTTGATATCCATCTGAAAGGAGAGTGTTGGGATCTTTTCCTAAAAACTTGGGAAGTTTTCATTTATGATAGTCTCCAGTAGGGATTCCATTCCTTTGGGACAATCTTCTTCCCCTGCAGGAATGCTTATTATTTGTATGTTTAAATGCTTCATGGAGTCTCGTAGTTCTCTAAGCAACTGTTCTACTTTCTCTTTCTTCTTTTCTGACTCTTTGACTACCTGGGTTAACTCAAAAACTTTATCTTGTAGCTCTGAAGTTCTTTGTTCTCCATGGTTTAACCTAGTTTTGATACTTTCTACTGCATCTTTACAGTCCCTGATTATCTTCTTCATTTACTTAAGCTCCACCATATCCTTTCAATATTCTACATATCTCTCATCCAACTTTTGGTTCTGTCTTTCCATTTTCTTGTCCATTCCTTTTATTGTCTTTATCGCCCAAAATTGATTCAAGATGGATAAAAGATTTAAATCTAAGGCATGAAACAATAAAGATCCATGAAAAAAGTATGGGGGAAAATACTTGAAAATATCAACCCAGGGAAAAATTTTATATAGAAGACTTCCATGGCAGTTGCAACAACAACAACAAAAATAAACAAATGGGACTTAAACTGAAAAAGCTTCTGTCCAGCTAAGAAAATAATAACCAAAGCAAATAGACAACCTTTAGAATGGGAAAAGATATTTGCATATTGTGAATCAGACAAAAGCTTAATAACTAGGATCTACAGAGAACTCAAATTAATCAACAGAAAAAAAACAAACCCACCAATCCCATATGTCACTGGGCAGGAAACATGAATAGAACCTTCTCTAAAGAAGATAGACAAATGTCTAACAAACATGAAAGAATGCTCATTATTCTTCATCATCAAAAAGTGCAAAGCAAAACTACCCCAAGATATTTCCTAACCCCAGTGAGAATGGACCACATCACAAAGTCTCAAAGCCACAGACGCTAGCATGGATGTGGACAGAAGGGAACACTTTTACACTGCTGGTGAAACTGAAAACTAATATAACTTTTTTGGAAGGAAGTATGGAGAATCCTCAAAGAACTCAAATTAGACCTCCCATTTGATCCTGAAATCCCATTACCATACATCTACCCAGGAGGAAAAAAAAAAATCATTTTATCATAAGGACATTTGCACTAGACTGTTTATGAAAGCTCAATTTACAATTGCTAAAAAGTGGAAGCAACCTAAATGCCAACCAACCCAGGAATGGATTAATAAGCTGAGATATATGCATATTATGGAATACTATTCAGCCATTAAAAGAGATGGAGACATTATATCTTTTTTATTAACCTGTATGGAAGTGAAACACATTCTTCTTAGTAAAGCATCACAAGAATGGAGAAGCAAGAATCCAATGTACTCTATTCTAATATTAAGGCAATAGATGAGCTAAGATGGAGGAGTAGGGGAATGAGGGATTGGAGAGAGAGGAGGATGAAGGGGTACAGGGGGTCACAGTGTATGCCACACTTCTTAGGGGTGGGACATAATTATAAGAGGGACTTTATCTAACAAATACAATCAGTGTAACCTAATTTTTTATACCCTCAATGAATAAACAATATAAATGAATGAATGAATGAATAAATAAATAAAAGCATTATACAGTGGATTCCTTGGGTATGAGACCACACAAGACTTCACTGCAAAATACAGTAAAAAAAAAAAAAAAAAAGAAAAGAAAGATTTGCTAGAGAGAATGAATGGACCAAGGGGACAGAAATTAACTTTAAATTATTCTCGTTGGAGTCCAAACGAGCCCCAGAGGGGGCCCTATCACTTAAAAAAAATCTATCCAGCTGTGGTTGCCTTGTTCAGTCTGTTCTCCTGAAACAGACTAATGTCATTTCAGGGAGGGGATAGAAGACCTTTATGTTTCTCTTCATGAGAAGCTTTATTGGTCAGGTAAGGAAATTTCAGAGTCCCTTCCTGTGCATAGAGCTAGGGAGGAACATGAAGAGCTTAGACTAGGAACCTTGATTCTGAGGCTTATTTATGAGGTTTTACAATTTACAAGGGTACTGAGCCTGCTCAAACATGTGTTTTAGTGATTGTTTTCTGTACCCCATCATTCACGAAATCTCAGATTTTCACTCCATGCTCCTGTTGTCTAACTTTGATCGAATCAATCTGTTACACGAGTCACTTTTATGACTACCTATGTAAAAAGTCTGTTGGAATTAGAATGGGTACCAATGGTAAAGGAACAAATTAATAAATATCAGAATGGTTGATGTTTACGTCCCTAAATTCACTCCAACTCACAGGAATTGAAAGACTTGTAAGATTTTTGTGATATTGCTATAAGAATAAAAGGGTTTCACATGAAAAAGTTCCATAACCAAATAAGTTTCATCAATCTTGGATAAAGCAGTATTAAGCAGGTCTCTTTGCTAGAGCTCTGCTAAGAAGCTATTATCTGATAATGTACTTATACTTGAATTCACAGTAGGATGGAGGAGATACAGCATTTTCTGCAGGTTTTACCTGAAGAATCCTTCCTTTTTGTGGCGCCTGTGGTTTTTGTCATTCACTTTATGAAATGCTGGGTCATGCATAACAAATCAGGGGGCCTTGGAAGACAGGGAGCTGAGGTGGCATTAACAACATTTCTGTCATTCAGAAGACTATCAAGGTGTCTAAATAGGAGAAAGGAGAGATTTATTGATGATAACAGTTTGCAAATTAGAAAGAGGTAGTCTGGGTTAGGGGATCAAAAGTGCTCTCTTCCAGTAGGGATAGGGCAGTCTGGATTTTGTGCCTCACGGGGTCTATACTACATAATAGAGTCATACACATTTAGGAGGTTTGGGAGAAAAGCTGTACATATTTATGAGGGAGGTCAAATACACGCATGACGGGTAAACATGTATGTTCAATTGGGCGTGGGGTTTTAGCATTAAAATAAGGTAGAGTTTTTGCTGTTTGCATCCAAAGGTGAATTATGTATATGACACAGACAATTTGTGAGCCATCTATATCAGCTGACAGAAACTGGCTTCAGGTCTATCTTTGATTATTAGGAAAGAGTGTTTGTAAGGCCAGTCCTCTGTGCAATCAGACCTGTAGTGCTCTGGGTTGCAAATCAGAGTAAAAAGGTTCTGAAAATTTGTCTGATATCTCCTATTGTTAAGGAGTTAACCAGGGTGTGTAGTTTTTCTTGTAGCTAGAGCAATTTAGGAAGTACCCATACCAAGTAAGCCTGAACCTTGGCACCCAGGTATCTTTTTTCCTTACCCTTAAGGCCATCTTACTTGGTCAAGGAGTATCTGTTTTGTTCTCTCTGATCATATTCTCAAGGAATGGATATTGCTTTTGTTTGTTTGTTTTAATTATAGTTTTATTAAAATAAAATGAATACAAATGTACTCATTACTAATGGACAAAAATAATTATTAAAATTAAAAATGGTAATTACACAAAATATTAGGAATGTCCATTTTCCAAATTACTTCTACTTTCCTTTTTAAATTAAATCACAGCCGTGTACATTAATGCATTTATGGCATACAACATGCTGGTTTTATATACAATTTGAACTTTAGGGATGAGTTGAGGGAGTTGTACACAAAGGTGTGTGGAAGAAAGGCACTGCCCCAAAGCCAATTCTTTTGTCTTTCAGTGATAGAGTTGGACCAAGTTAACTGGGTTTTGACAGAAGGCAACATGTTTTTGCTCTTCTTAAATTCACACATACTGTTCAGAAGTCCTGATGTTGGCACCTAGCCAGGTTCATCTGCCCACTGTCCAAGAGGAAACCAGCAGGGTTTTATAGCTGGGAAAGAATTTATTCTGCATAGCACTAGGTGGGAAAATGGGAGACATTTCTTCAATGTGCCTCCCTGAGAACTGTGGGGACAGGGTTTTTAAAGAGAGTTTGGTGGGCACAGCTAATTTTCTGGTTTCAGGGTGGAATCATCAGTCCTTTGGCATGAACTGCTGTCTAGGTGGGTCAGTTACGGGAACACAGGGCCTTGGGTGGAGGGTCCAAGACCAGCTAAGCCAGTTCCGTAGGGGTGGGGAGTCAGTCAATCTACCAGAATGCAGGCTCTGGAAGACATCTCAAAAACTAACCCTAGGTTTCAAATAGGTGATGTTATTTACGAGAAGAGTTAGGAATCCTTACAACCACCAGCTGTGCCCTCTGGAATCGCAATTCTTTTTTTTTTTTTTTATTAAATCATAGCTATGTACATTGGTATGATCATGGGGCATCATATACTAGTTTCACAGACCAGTTGACACGTTTTAGAATCGCAATTCTAGAGAAGCAAACAAGACACAGTGACTGTTACCAACCACACGAGGGGACAGCACTGATTACCCTCATTATTGTAGTGAAGCTGTTTGTTCACGGTTTGAATTTTGTCATTATTTTAGCTGGGCCTGTTCCTTCACAGAGTTTTGAGGCCCTTCCTATAGTTCTGGCCTTCCACTCCTCCACTGATTTGTAAGAGTGGTTTCCCTGGGTCAGCAAGGATGTGTCTATTTCCTCATATTGTTTTCAAAGGCATCCTGGCTCCCTCTAAACTCACAAAAAAGTTTCAAGTTTAATTCTACTTCTGAGAATGAAGAAATTGTTTGGAAGAGACATCCTTAGAGAAGGATCCAAGGGCAACAGGAATTGCTTGTCTCTGAAGAACAGGTAGGAATTTTTAGAGTTGGAAATCTCAACAGTAGCAGCCACGATATGACCAAAAACATAATCAAGCATTGGCTTTATATGGAGTTAGTGGAGGGTATATTTATTTCCTGAGGCTGATGTAATAAATTAACATGTGCTGGGTGGCTTCAAAAACAGAAATTCATTCTCACACAGTTCTGGGGGCTATAAGTCTGAAATCAGTATAGCTGGCACGAAATTCAGGCGCTCCCCCCAAAGGCTTCAGCTTCCGAGGGCTCTGGCATTCCTCGGCTTGTGGCTACATCGCTCCAGTCTCTGTGTCCAAGGTCACAGTCCCCCCTCTCTCTCCATGGCATCTCCCTGTGCTTCCCTCTGCATATGGCACAAGGACCAACCTGACAGTCCAGGATATTCTCCCTGTCCCAACATCTGTCACTTAATCTCGTATTTGCTGTAGGAAGTAGCATTTACATATTCCAGAGATATTTGGGGGTGAGGTCATTACTCAGCTTACTACAGATGGTCTTTCTGGAAACCCCTACACAGATCAGGATTAGAAGAAAGAGACTAGAAACATTTTGTAGTAGATATAAATTCTTTTTTTTTTTTTTTTAAGTTTCGGATATTTATTAATCAGTGTAATCCTCAAAATAATACATCAACATGATTTCATGCATTTAGAGGAAAAATATTTCCTGGTTAAGTGGAAAATTGTGCGGATGGCTTCTGGAAGACCTTCATTCCATGCAGCTTTATTGTGAAACATTTGGTTTAGAAGTCTGGACCTTCTTTCTTCAGTTTGCTATGATCCACATTCACTGAGTAGAACTTGTATTGATCAGTGGGACCCAGTTTGTTCTATGGTTCTGGATTATTCTTTCTGTCCCCCACTAACATCTGGATTGAACAATGCCAGACGCAAGACATACAGTGCTGCTTCAGTACCTCCGGCTCCAATAAATACGAAGAGGGGAATCAGGCTTGGATGCTTCTTGGCCTGACCTAGGATCTGGCGATGCATGTTTGCAGCAGCGGCCTTTAGTCTACAGGGAAAGAAAAATAAACCTGCGGGCCACGACCTGGACTAAGTCTGCACCGAGGCTATGTGGACGTTCAAAGTCACCTAGACATAAATTCTTAATAAGAATTTGAATTTTTTAAGCAAGGGAGTCATCTAAAGGAAAACAGCCATTTGATAGATATGTTTTGGTGCAGAGGTAAAGGGATTGGAGAGAGAAACGGTAGAGGTAGGGAGACTTTACAGATTTGTTAGGCTCATCTGGGAGTGAGATGATGAAGTTTGACCTATTTATTTATTATTTGTTCATTTACATTGGCAAGTAGAAATTGCATGTATTTGTGACATACCACAGGATGTTTTGATATGTGTGAACGGCGTGGAAGGGCTAAATCAAGCTGTTCAACATCCGTGTTACCTCACACGCTCACCTCTTCGTTTTATTGAGGGGATGCTTAAGCAATGTTCTAGTTATTCAAGATACTGTTATTAACTATAATCATCATATTACAGAAGCGAGCTCTGGAACTCATTCCTCAGGTCTCACAGGAATTTTGTGTCCTTTGACCAACGCCTCCCCAACTTCCCCACCTTTTCACTCTGTTTCTGTGTTCATTTTTTTTAATAGTTTACCCGTAACAGTTTGGCTGAATTATAACTTATGACAATTATCATTCTTTATGGTGTTTTTTTCTAAGTTTTTCTGTTAAGAACCTGAAAGTAATACCTTAAATGGATTTAACCTCACTTCTCCATAGCTATTCTTTATGGTGTTTTTTCCTAAATTTTTACATGAATATGACTTGTCTTATATATATAATACTTTCTTATACACTGAACCTAACAGCAAAACTGTGCATTAGGTAAGGCTGTTTTTATTTCTGTGTTGCAAATGATAAAATAACCTTGCAAAGCAGAAATAAAAGGGTCAATGACAGAGTCATTTTCTATTTTAATGTCTTATCTGTTCCTAAATTGTCCGAGGGATGGACACAGGGCAGACTGAATCTGTACCTTTCACTGGCAGGGCAGGGTGGATGACTGCGCAGGCACCTGGGGCCAGGAGATGGTGGTGATGATCACCTTCTACCTTTTTGGTGATTTTTTCATAATTCAGAGCCAGTGCTGGCGTGCTAGTGAGTCACTGGAGAAGAGCTATTTGATTTCTACTTTAGACACTTATGAAAGAAACACATACTTTGAATTCTGCTGTTTATCTTCCTCCTGCCAGTTACCTTGAGTCTCTTTCCCATTCATCAAATACAGAATCACCCCACTGGAAAACACATTTCTCTTTTTAGTTCTTACAAATCTGCCCCAATTTACATACTGGGGAAAAAAAAAAAGTGAAACTCTCAGATATAATTGACTGCAAAGGTCTCAGGGAAACTGTGGCATAATTCTCCAATATAGGTGACTCTTGAAGAGATTTTAGAAATAGGACCATGTAAAAGGCCATAGATAATTCATTAAAAATTGAAAGCAAGAAAAAAAGTTACATTTAGCTTAAAGTGATGTCAGGAAAACCATTGGTGACCTGTAAATAATACATTTCTATTTTATCTCTTTGAAAACCATCACAGAAGTGTCCAAACAGGAGTGCCAGGGCCCCCTACCTGACCAGCCGCCTGGGCCACACGCTGTTGAATCTCTCAGCCTTCAACCTGGAGGAGTACTTGCTGGAGCCGGCTGAAAATCCAAGGTGTGTTTAGGACTGTCCCTGGGTCTTTATTATCCTCCAAAAACTTGATAAAACCTACTGTTTCAAATACTAATGTTCTACAAATTCAAAAGTCTAATACCAGCCTTGGTGCTCATAAAAATTCCAAACAGTGGCTGCAGGCCTTTTAATAAGACTCCCTGCTGCTGGCTTGCACTCTGCTGAGCACTGGAGGGAATCATATCAACTGTGGCTCCTCAGGGGTCGAAGCATGAGAGCCTGAAGTGGTTTTACTGCTTTGGGTAATAAGAGCGGGTGAGTTAACAGCATAATGAAATGAAGGCCTCCTTTTAGAGTTCCAACATGGGAACCTGGGTACAAACTGGTATCTTAAAATTCCTCTTGAGCAATTTTTGGGAAAGCTTTTGTTTAGTGCCGGATTTCCAGGAGGCTGAGAGAGAGATTTGGATGAAGGAGTTAGACAAAAGTACCTCCTTGCTTTAAAATCTTGGTGACATTTGCCCACATCATCAAATTTCCTGAGCCTCCCACATGCATGGTGGTTGCTTCACATAGGAAGGCCTCTTATGGGCTGCCTGTGTCCCCTGGGACACCTCCTTGCCCTTTTCTGTCCCTCTTGATCCTTGCTGCACTGGTGTGTCCTCATCCTCCCCAGACACTGCCACCTCCCCCAGTCTGGGTTGCCTGCCCTTTTTTTGCTGCCCCACCTCTTACTTCCTTTAAACAGGTCCTAGAATCTCAGATTTTCTTTTCTCACACTGATAGCTAGCTTTTGGAAGGTGAGAGCTTATTTGCCAAGAACTTGGGATAGTATCTGGCACATTAAAGATGCTCTATCAACATCTGTTGAATGAATGAATATACTCAACTGAGCCAAGTGGGAATATATACTTATTTCTTTGCCTGCATTTTTGTGGTGAGTAGGGACACTGTGTTTAGTAGACTGTTCTTCAGTCTCCATGGATCCAGATAGTGGGAAACCAAGTTTAAAATATGCCTTTATTTCTAATGTTAACTTGTTTTGAAGCTGAATAGATATAAGATACTACACAACCCATTGAGATATGGAGATAAAAATTTTCCCACCAAGAAAAAAACTCACAGAGCTACATAAAAGAATAAACTAACAAACAGTCAAATAAAACTCAGTGTGGTGATTGGTACAGTGGATGGAAGTATAGGATCTTGTGAGAACTCAGAAGGAGAATCTAATGAACTGAAGTTCTCTGGCTTGGCTTTCTAAACCAGATCTAAAGATCGGAGGGGGAATAATAAAAACAAAAAAACAAAAAAACAAAAAACAAAAAACAAAGCGGGGAAGGCAAACCTGAGTGGCTTGAAAGATCATGACAGACGACATAATTGTGAATAGCACATTTGTAGGGGGAAATGACAAATAATTAAAATAATTAGAGTGCTGACAATCATAGCCATATCCATCATGTGCCATGTATTTGTGAACAAGATGGTAAATTCTGACAAGCACATTTTGTAATGTGGCCAGCCTTATCCAGACGGTCTCTGAAAGCAACGCCAGTCCTTGGGTGCCTAACCTGGGGGTCAGGCCACTCTTGCCAGCACTGTGCTCAGTCTGTGTGGTCATGCACAGGCCACAGGTGCTCATACGGCTATTGTCCTAAGACCACTGCGACTAGTGTAATTGGTAATGCAACACCTTCTGGTTAGAAGTCCTGGCATTCCCTGGTTGAAACAGTAACATGCTATTTGTTGTGAACAGGCTTGGAGGTTGGTCTTTTGGAGTGGGACCCCGCAGTGAAGCTCGAAACAAGAACTTATCAAATCCCAAAGCTCTGGCAAAGGTAATAGAGTTCTTGTTTTTTTTGTTGTTGTTGTTGTTTGTTCTTTTTTGTTTCAACTTGCTGTCTTAGGAATTATTTAGGGAAATTTGATATGCAAATATATTCATGAGCATGGGGTGGAGGTGGCAAATCAAATTCTAACATTGGTTACTGAGCATTAAGAATAGTTGTATGGGGCGGCACCTGTGGCTCAAAGGAGTAGGGCGCCGGCCCCATATGCCAGATGTGGTGGGTTCAAACCCAGCCCAGGCCAAAAACTGCAAAGAAAAAAAAAAAAAAAGAATAGTTGTATGAAAACATTCCCTTGAAAGAAAAAATGACTTGTTTTCTGTTAGACTGTGTAGAAATAGAACAAATAGGTTACTGCTTTTTGTTGAGGTAAGACTTCGCCTGATAGATTAAATACATTTTGAAAGCTATCCATAGTCTCAATAAGTAGTCTCATCATTAGCTTCCCTAGTGGCCACAGAGTTCTTCTGAATGTGCACTTACGTGCCTTATCTTCATGAAGGCTGGATAGATGCAGAGCTGACACAAAGAAACACAAGGCTATTCTTAGGGTGCCTGGATTTTTAAGCCCTGCCAGGCCTATCCCTACAAATTAAGAATGGACCCCTGGAATTACAGAGGCCAGGCAGGAGGGGTCTTCAGATGGAGGAAAAGAGGCCTAGGATGGAGGGAGGATGCCTCGACCCACTGATGGGAGTGCAGGAGAGTCGGCGAGTAGCAGAGGGCTTTCCAAGGGAAGGAGAAATTCTGAACAAACTTAACATGGAGAAAGATGAAAGATTCAGAGCCTTCAGTCTCCAAGATCGGGGATATAGGATGGTGTTGATGTAAGAGACAGATTGGAAAAGAGTAGATTGTGGGAGGAAGGCAATTCCACCCTGGGAGAGTGCAAGTGAGTTCATGTCAGGACATCAGCATGGATAGGGCCGCGAGCCATTTCTTTCTGTAGAGCAGGGTGTTGTGTCTACTTGTAAGAACTACTTACAAGGACGATTGCTCTGCACCCCTCTACTCTGCTGTGGGATTTTCATGGTTCATATCATAAGGACATGTGTGTGTTGGAGTTTTTTTCAGTAGAGCAAAAGTTCTTTAGAGGTGCTTCACAACATAAGCCCAGACAAAAATGTTAAGTTCTAGTATGAACTATTCAGAAATCACTTCTTTAGCTGAAATTTATTCAAATCTCTCTTCCTTTAAAGGAAACACACATGAAATTTCTAGCTTGATATGACAATATCATCATTCATAGCTCTATAGAAAAATGACTTAAAATATACAGGTATTTGCTGGCTTATATCAGAACATACTAAGTGGCCATTGTAAAAACGTACCTAATTGGTGGAAGGAATCTGTTCATTTCCTCCAAGAAAATTTTGATGATATGAATCCAAGCCCTTCTCATTTATGGTAGATGTCTGTGTCTTTGCTTTGAGATATCCAAGGAGTCGAGCTTGTTCAGTGATGAGGGGCCAGTGATTCATGTGTTCCCCAACACCTCCTTCTTTTATTCTTTTTTTTTTTTTTTTGTAGAGATATAATCTCATTTTATTGCCCTCGGCAGAGTGCTTGGCATCACAGCTCACAGCAACCTCTCCAACTCCTGGGCTTAGGTGATTCTCTTGCCTGAGTCTCCCAAGTAGCTGGGACTACAGGTGCTTGCCATAATGCCCAGCTGTTTTTTGTTGCAGTTTGGCTGGGGCTGCATTTGAACCCGCCACCCTCGGGATATGGGGCCGGCGCCCTACCCCACTGAGCCACAGGCTCTGCCCACCTGCTTCTTTTTATCTTTGTTTAGATTAGTCCTCTGTGCTGTCGTATTTGAGAGGTGATTTCTGAAGTTCTTGATGTTTGACATGTTCGTGGCCAGGCACAGGCACGCAAGTGTACTGCCCCTTGCCTTTTGGAGACTGAGCTTCTTTCCAGGAAGCCAAGGAATCCAATATTGCTGGGTGTAAAGGGCAATCTGTTATCTGAACACATGCTAGAGACTGTCACATCAAATGGTTACATTTACCTCTCAGTAATTAATAACCAGCCTTTTCCTTAAGCCTTTAGGCTACATTTGTAAGATATAGATGGTATGATTTTCATAGTCATTTTGAAGGGAAAATAGAAAATTTGCATACAAATAGGCTTAATGTATGGTGCATTATACTGTGGAATGTCTCTCTTGGAACCTTTATGAGATAACATCACTCACATCTTGAGTGCTGTAGCTTATTTAATGAGAAATAGCACGTATACCCCTCAGGTAAAAAGAACAAACATATTGCCCTTCTTGCTTATTTGCAGAAATTTCTGTTCTCCCAGGGAATTTTATACACTTGAATATCTAGAGGCATTTTTTTTTTTCTTAGAGCTGCTTAGTTACTTTTCTGAGGAGCTATTACTCATGATTCCTGTGAGGAAAGGTCTGTTTTGAGGTGTCATGATATGTTCTTAAAAGATTAACTTCCTATTTCACTTATTGGACTTTTTCATTCTCTGACTTATGGGCTGACAGGGAAGGAAATCCCACACCTTATTTCCAGAATTTGGTCCAGTTTTATAAAACTGTTCTTGGGAAGAAAAAAAAAAAAAAGGGGAAAGAGAAAGAAAGAAAAGCCTTTCCTTTGAACTCTACTGAAGGCTAATTTTCAGAACATCGTAAAGTATGCTTTGCTTACCTAATGAGTTTATAAAATCTCTCTGAAGGAAAGACCAGTTTATAGATGACCTGAAAGGAAGTTCAAAAACATTTTTAACTTTGTTCCATAGAACTCTATAAATCAATCTTATGTGGAAATAATACAGTGTCACAAACACCTGCAAACCCACAGTGGTATCTAACAATAAATGCATTTAGCTCGTGGTGGGTGGGGCTGGGCTGCTGTGCGCTGTCTTAGCACCTGCTGCTGTGGGGACCACTGCTTAGTACTGCCCCAGTCTGTCTTCAGGGAATGTCCCCCAGCCCATCATCTGCAATGGCCCTTCACTGTACTCTCTGCCAAATGCTGCTTCTTTCTTCACCCTCATGGCTATCTGTGACTAAGATATTTGGAAGTAAGTCTTTTGAGCAGGGTTGCAGGCTGGTTCCTGCCTGCGGAAAGCTGGGCTCCCACAGCCTGTCTGAGTTCTGCCTAGGATCCAATCTTTTTGCTATGGCTCCCTGTGAAGCCCCAGCCTTTCCCTTTACCTCATTGAGGTCCACAAGTCACTCTCACGATTCTTGTGGAGACACACCACTTTCTCTAAAATTAATACTGGTATTTGGGGACTTCCAATTTAGGTCCTGTGGAACAACACCCCTTAGGATTCCCAGAAGCCCTTCTGTCCCTCTGAGAGGCCCCTTTGCCCTGTTCTCAGTGTTCTGAACACAGTTCTGGAAGCTGCACTCCTGACTGCATCTTCATTCTGAGGCCCTGTCCTTCAGCATACTGCCTAGAGAACTTCATACCCATGTCAAGGTGTTAACGGGACACAATTTCTATCTTTAAAGTCAGCAGAGGTGACACATTTTTGCCCAGTGTCTTGACACTGCATGTGATAAGGACCAACATGTTCTGAGTGATCCATAGCGATTTTCTTGCTATCCTCCCCACCGCAGTGCTACGTGTTTTTCGAGTGTTTCCAGCTTTCTCTGATTGTCTATTTGTAGCCCCTCTTGTTGGTTCACTAAAGGCTTAGCCCGATCTTGGCCGGGAGTGATTGTACGTGTGGGTGGCTGGCTGTTGGCTTCAGCTGAGGTCTCAGCTTTGCTCCTGTGTTATCCTCCAGCTGGTTGACCTCATCAGATCCCATGGTGACAGCAGAGACACCAGAGGGAGGGCAGGAATATGCCTGTGTTTCTCAAACTGCTGCTGTCTGTCATATTCTAGGCCCAAAGCAAGTCACATGGGCAAGCATGGTGTCAGAATAGGGGGTGTGAAAATTGCCTGACACAGCCTGTGGATGCAGGGACTGTGCAGAACCAGGACTTAACTAAACCAAGGAGAGAAGCCTCGGTGCCCTGGGAGGGCGAGGTGAGGGCGGCTGCACAGGCAGACTCCTGTCTCCCCAGCGCTGCTCGGCCAGAGCTGCTCTGATCTCTCTATTGTTTTCAGTGTCTTTTCTAAGATGGAAAATACCATTCTGCTCTTAAAACAAAAAAAAAAAATAAAGAAACAAAACAAAACAAAATTTGAAAACCCTATTCCAGAGCCAAAGACTACCTTTGTCTCTTATATATTTTACTTCTAGTTAAACAGTTAAGGGAGGACTTGCAGGACCCAGAGGTCACAGACAGGGTTAGGAGGAGGGTCCAGTTTCCATAGGTAGTGGGTTTTCTACTATATTAGCTTGCCTTTGAATTAACAAAATCCTAAGTTTCCACTATTTCCAGGAATAGGGCTTGTGCCTGTGCAGGTGTGTGTGTGTGTTTATGTGTGTGTGACAGGAAGACCAAGACATGACCCTGGAAGGTGACAGTGTGAAGCTGTGTGGGACAGAATCTTGATTTGGATGGAAGAGATGAATGTACCTCTGAGATATGACATAAGCTCCTTTAGTTTTGTGCTGAATGGAAATCAGAGTTTACCCTACTTTAAAGAATTGTGTGTGTCTAAGTGTGTCTAGATTTTTTTCTTTTTCTTGTTTCTTTTTTGGTCACACACTCCCACTCTGTTGAGGCACAGCCTTGGATACTCATAGAATATCCCAAGTTCTTTGGTTAGTGACCTTAAGCTGCTCTTATTCCCCTTAGAGTTTAAAATGATTGGTAAGGAATTCTCCATGAACGTCAGAAAACATTATTTGTAAAAGAGGATGAATGCTGTGAAAGATGGGGTCTGCTCTCTGAGCTGCTTAATGAAGTGAGCTCTCTTAATGAACTGGGGAACACTGGCTAAGGTAGCAGGGTTTTGTTTTTGATTTTTAAGTACACAAGCAATATTTTGTTTCTTAGCTGTTCCCGTGAACACAATAGCTGCCATGGGGGATTCTGGTTGAAAAAATAACTCATTGCAATATGACGGAATAGAAAGAAAAGGAGTTGGATGTCCTTAAGTTGGAAGGGCTTGAGATCGGCTCCAAACTTTGCATACAACATGTGTGAGACCCTGAGCGCGTTCACTTGAAGAGACGTTCACCTTCTGGGGGGCAACCCTAATGCTACAAAGTGAATGGTCTTGTCACAAAAGGCAACCTAGTCTCCAGAAACAAACTGTTCAGTCAACTGAATTAGAACCAGAATGCACCAGTTTGACGCATTCTACTTCCCGAAGACACCAGTTTTCCACACTGAACATATATTTTTCATTAAAATACCGATATTTTGAAATAGAGATACTGGTGATCACCTTAGTATTTTGAATGCTATATTTTATCTCGACTTTAATGTTACCTTACTTTCCCCTTCCCCTTTCCGCTGACTCACATGCTACTTTATGCTCAGCAAATGTTTGGTTCCGTTTATTTTGAGAAATAATGTTCCATGTTCAGGTATTAATTTGAAAGTAATCTTTTTTTCTGATCACTTTCCACACTTTTAATTTGCAGGTCAAATTTCATTAGCTTACCAGCTGAGAACAAAAATATAATGATGGGCTTCGGTTCTTTTCTCCCTGTAAGAATATAATTATAGAGCAAGATTCACATTTGTTCTGGGAAAAATTAATCTATTTTTAGCTGTAAATTATATGCTTGAGATAAATATAAAATTACCAGACTGGAATTGAATGCTCACTGTCAGCGTGCAGGAGGGGCATTACTTTGAGTCCTGCCCTCAGGTGCCATGGAAGCTAATTGACACATGTTTCCTGGGCTCTAGAAAAGCTGATGAACAGACTGACGAACTAATTTCATTAGTGCTACTCAATTTTATCTTTCTTTTTTAGGTGTGGTACAACCAGAAGGGTTTTCATGCCTTACCTTCTTACTTAAATCATCTAAACAACCTTATTTTATGGCGGCACTTACCCCCTGCTGTGGACTGGAGAAAATATGGTAATGCTACTTTTCATGTATTATATAAATTTACTAATTTCAAAATGCAATGTTTTTAAAAGTGAGAGAAGCAGAAAAGGTTCTGAATAGGAAAGTGAGGAGCAATGGGGAGATGTCTACTTGGCAGCCAATCCGTCCGTTAGCACTATGCTAAGTTAGAGGCTCTCTCTCTCTTTCACTAAATGTATTTGCCTTCTTGAAACTGTGTCTTCATCTATAAGATGAGGGGAACAAAAGGTGACTTGAGCATTCTCTCTTAAAATTATTTTGATTCTGGGACTTGAAATACTCATGGAACCAAGAACAATTTTACATTTTAGAGCACTATTATGTGGAATACTATAATAGAGAAGACAGACTAGACTGCCCTCTGCTTGATCATTGGGAGGGTCAACACGACCCTGTGTGTATGCCGGGCCTCAGGTCACGAATTATCTGTGTTGATCACTGAGTCATTATCCATGATTCATTTTGTAAATGGCTCAGGTCAGTTCTGAAATCCAGAGTGAATTTATTGGTTTATGGTAATGTTTATTTATTTGACTTGGGGGGGATAAATTGTAATTTATCGAACTAATTCTGTTTCTTGAAGAAAAAGCAAATAAAGAAACAATAATTAATAACTGGCTATATTCATCACAATATATTTACAAAACATATTTGTTGAAGCATTAATTCACATAGAAATCAATGCTGAACAGTTTCTTTAATATCCTATTACTTTATCCCTACCTTACCCTATTTGTAGATATTTATTTTGTCTTCTCTATAAAGTTTTTAATAAAGTAAATGGTGTCACAGATCACAGCAAACTCAACATCTTGGGCTCACGTGATTGTCTTACCTCAGCCTCCTGAGGAGCCTCCTGAGGAGCTTGCCTCAGCTCCTAAGGAACTGCAGGCCTCCAACACAAAGCCAAGATGGTTTTTCTACTTTTTTCTTTCTTTCTTTTTTTTTTTTTTTTCCCCCTTTTTTTGTAGAGACAGGTCTTACTCTTCTTGCTAAGGCTGCTATTGAACTCCTGAGCTCAAACAACCCACTCACCTCAGCTTCCCAGAGTGCTAGGATTATAGTTGTGAGCCATCATAACCAGCCCAAATTTTATTATTTTGTGTCACTGTGATTATTTTGAAATGATAACAGGTAATATAAAAGATTTTAAATGTGTATGACCAAGAGAAATAAACATATGAAGCCTTGCAGAGTAAGGACAGCACAATAACATTTATTAAGTGTCTGAAACATACAAATGTACCAGGGACTCCAATAGATATTTCACATTCATGGTCTCATTTAATCTTCCTATTGATTTTGTATGATGGATAATATTTGACTACTCTACTGATTAAAAATCTGATGTTCAAAAAAATCGCCTATTAGCTGTGGCTCTAAGGATGTTGGGTAATGGAACAATGAGTGAATGTAGGTCTAGCAGATAATAAGCCTTTGCTTTTCTACTGCATTGAACTGAGAGGTCATTCTGAACCACGAATACAGCATGCTTCTTTCAGGGGAGTGGGAAGAGGGGTCATTAATATTGGAGTTTGAACAACAGGCAGAAGCTTGACTGAGGTCAAGAAGGCAGGCTAGGTCTTAGCCATGTAAAAGCAAGCATAGTGTAACTTCAAGAAACAGATAGGAATCTAGGTTGACCTCATCATAAAGGTGAGTGTGGAGGGATAATTGCTGATCACTCTTAGATCTTTAAAGTCAAATTCTGCTTAACCTCAACTGACAAAATGAGGAGTATGGACTTTAATAAGAAATAGACAGCCTTTACCAATATTTGAGAATAAGAATGACATGTTCTAAATAATATGTTAGAGAGAGTACTCTAGATGTTGCGTATTAGGTTGAGAAGGCTAATTATCATCAAGTGACTTGCTGGAAGGATGATATTCATAATTTATAGATCAAGGTCAGGGTGAATTTGGAGGAAAAAAAATGATAAAGTTCAGACAGATAAAAGGTTGACATATTGGGGTGGAGGGTAGGAATGATTTTAGGAATCTAATGTATGAATCTGAGCATTTTTAGAATGAATTACTGTTTAGTATTGATCACATTATAAGCAATAAATCAAGAAGAGTTATTTTTAAGAAAAGAGCATGGTGATTTGTGCAGGATCAGAGACGTTGGTTTGATTTACACATTTAGATTAAAATTTCCAATAGGATTCAAAAAACCAGACAGAAAAGTTCAGTAGAGCAGTCATAAGTAAAATTAGTCCTAACTTTATTGAAAAAAGGTAGGTATTTGTGGGCAGTGAGATCTTACTGGGTCAGATGCTGATGCAGAAGTGGAGAAGGATGCAAGCAGAACAGAGGGAAGAAGGCACAGATGCTCCAGCCCCCGAGGTATGAAGGTTTAGGCACAAAATCCATGGAAAGATAGGAAAAATTGTAAAATATTTCAGAGTTATCAGGAAGAATGAGAATGCAAAAATGTTGCTTGTGACCTCCAGAGGGCTAGGTTAGTGCAATTCTAAATGGAAAATCAGAGTATATAGAATGAAGCAGAGAAAGGTCATCATAAGGATTTAGGGGACAAAGCAGATAAACTTCATTTTCTGGAAGTGTGGGTGTGAAGAGGAATGAGAAGAACTGTGTGTGTGCATGCAAGCATGTGTGTGCACACACATGTGCATGTGGGTGATAAAGGGAATGATAGAAGGTTTGGTAGGCAGCTGATGAAGTAGATTTGAACATACAAAAAAGACAAGAAAACTTAAGGATGAATAGAAAAAAAAACCTGAATGGAAATCTGGAAAAAGTAGCCATGTTTCTATGTGATAGAACAGGATAAAAATGAACCTATGGAGGAAATTTGGGAAATGTGGTGAACATTGTGGAACTTTATGCCAGCCTGCTTTGATCTCTATAAAAAGGATGTAAGACTCAAGGGACAGTGGTGAGTGTGGATGATTAAAGAGAGACAGAAAATTTGCATATATCTGAAGTGGAGAATATATATATTAGAGCAAACATATGAAGTCATGACTGAAGGTCAAAGAGAGGAACATTTAAAGAAACTATACTTTTCTGGTGAATGTGGTTGGCATGGAGTCATTACAAAGCCATGTTTTTTTTTTTTCCTAGTGGTTTGGAATTAACACAAATGACAATGGATGATGTTTGCTGGAATAAAAACTGACAAAAACTGGGATGTCTTAGCCTAGGCTCTGAAGTGGAGAGGGAGGCAGATACAATCAGCAGGGTCTGTGGTTGGGCACAGATGTTACAAAGTGGATGATAAATGGGACCTGCAACACTGATGGAGGAGAAGAGAGGAGAAGGCAAAGACTTGGCGAAGGGAACGAGCTCAGAGTTTGACATCACTGAAATACAAATGCGCTGCCCGATGACTGAAAGGAGGTGAGGGCAAAGTGTGCTTAGATAAAGGGTCTCAGGAAACATTGGAGATGATCTCAATAGGAAATGGAGGTACAGAGAATGGAGGCTATTAGAGCATTTGTTTAGAAGAATGGAGATTGATTTGTGGCACTTCTCGCTGTTTTCCCACTTAGTACACCTGATCGATGGTGTTTATAAGGTGGCCACTTATGTGGGAATACAGAGAGTTCAATGAACCCCCAACTGTAGAACTGAAGTAAAATCAAACAACATCTCAGATTTATTTAGAGGGGCTAAGCAGGCTTGATAAAACTACAGAAAGAAAAAAAAAAAAAAGAAACAAACCATTTTTAAAAAGTGTTTTATAAGGAAAAAGATATATGATTAAAAAAATATTTTAAAAGTTGAGCTTTCTTTAAAAAATTAGGCTTTCTTTTATACCTCCTCTCTTCAAATTATAGTAGAAGGCAAATAAGCATAAATAAATCTTATAAAATATGTAGGATGTAGAGATTTGAAATAATAATTAACATGAACTACAATGGTAGAAAGTGGTTTGAGGATTTTATTAGAAGATTGTTTGCATTCTTTAATGGATAAATTCATTAAGAGGATGAGTTTTCACCTGCTTTCCATGGAGACATGTCTTGTCAGACTTTCCACTTCCTCTCAATTATGCCTTTCTTGGTTTTGCTTCCATTGGTCTTCCAGGAGGTTTAGACTCTTTCTGCTAGTTCTTAGCAGTTTCTCCTTATGGCATACAGAATCTTGTTCTACCCATCCTTATCCCATTAACTTTACATGGCAGTGAGTGATACTGACAAATGCCTTTCTGCTATTTCTTTCTTTCTTTCTTTCTTTCTTTATTTATTTATATATTTATATTTTTTTATTGTTAAATCATAGCTGTGTACATTAGTGCAATCAAGGGGCACAATGTGCTGGTTTCATATGCAATCTAAACTATTCTCACCAAACTGTTCAACGTAGCCTTCATGGCTTTTCTTAGTTATTGTATGCAGACATTGGTATTCTGCCTTTAGTAAGTTTCACCTGTACCCATGCTAAGATGCACCGGAGATGTGGCCCCACCCATTATCCTCCCTCCACCCTAACCTCCCCCCTCCCTTCCCCTTCCTTGGCCCTTTCCTCATAGTCTTGTACAAGGAATAATTTCTATTTCTTTAAATTTGCTAAGGTTAGATTCGTGGCCTAGGATGTG
>CAUYPK010016128.1:0-18835 GCA_963574355.1 Loris lydekkerianus | reverse complement strand
AGCTGGAACATATTATTCTTAGCAAAGTATCTCAGGAATGGAAGAAAAAGTATCCAATGTACTCAGCCCTACTATGAAGCTAAATTATAGCTTTCACATGAAGGCTATAACCCAACTATAGCACAAGACTATGGGGAAAGGGCTGAGGAAGGGGAAGGGAGGGGGGGGGTTTGTAGGGAGGGTAATGGGTGGGGCCACATCTATGGTGCATCTTAGAATGGGTACAGGCGATTGCACTAATGTACACAGCTATGATTTAACAATTAAAAAAAAAAAAGTCTTCCAGTCAATAATCATGTATGTTAGCTCAGCGCCCATCCCATGGCATGGTGGTTATGGTGTCAGCCACATACACCACTGCTGACGGGTTCAAACCTGGCCTGGCCAGCTAACAACTGCTGCAACAAAAAAATAGCCAGGTGTTGTGGTGACAGGTTCAAACCTGGCCTAGCCAGCTAACAACTGCTGCAACAAAAAAATAGCCAGGTGTTGTGCTGGGCACATGTAGTCCTATGTACTTGAGAGGCTGAAGCAAGAGAATCACTTAAGCTCAAGAGTTGGAGGTTGCTGTGAGCTGTGACACTACAGCACTTCTATTGAGGGTGGCATAGTGAGACTCTGTCTCAAAAAAAAAAATAATAATCATGTATGTTTTTCTATTTGTATCATCTTTAATTTCTTTATTTTGTATTAAAAAATTTTCAATGTATGAGTCTCTTACCTCCTCTGCTAACTTCATTTCTAGCTATTTTATTATTTTTTATTCTATCATAAATGGAAATGTTTTCTTAATTTCTTTTTGGATGATATGGTGCTTGGGTCCTGTCCCAGGGGCAGGTCCTTTAAGACCTGTGGATAAATAAAATTAAAAGTGGCAAGAAATAAAAAGGAGACTTAAAAATAGAAATTTCAAAGGTGAGTCCCCAGAGGCACTTGCTAGTTTGTGGGGCTTCTGCAAGTGGCCTTCACTGTGTATTCCACTCAGCTTTTATTGAAGGATATTTTCTCATTTAGCAAAAGGATAAGCTGAAGAAAGGAGTAAAAACATCAGCAGTTTCTCTGAATGGGCATGTTAGTTCTTATTATATCTATAATCATTAACTTTAAGGGTGTGGGCAGCTTTGACAAATCTAAAACCTGAGCCTTGTGTGGGGGCACCCTCCTGACTGTGGTCACACACAGATCCCTTGGAAGAGGTTAGACCCCTCTAGTTTCACTGTGGTGCAGAAGCAGTGGCATTAGCTCTCTGAAGAATCAATGGGAAGGAGGAATTTATTTTCACCTGGAGGTGTTTCCCTCCATGGTTAAGGTACAAGCCCTCCTGCCCCTATCTCAGGGTTCGAGCTGCTCCCTTGATTTCTGCCCTGGCCATAATACAAATCCCCACAATGGATATTTGCTTTGACTGTTGACTGGGCAGGGGTCAGCCTGCTTAATGTTCCTTCCCAGGCCTTGCACACAGCTTCTGCTATGGACATTGTTCTTCAGAGAGCTTACAGACCCAGCAGGGGTATTTGTAAGCTATATCCCTCACAGGAGTAAAAGCAGAAACTTCTCAGACAAGTAATTTTACAGTTAGTTTAAAAGTAAGCTAGCTAAACTGTTTTTATTTCACCTTACTCAGCTTATTTCTCTGTTTTCTCTCTTTTCTGGGGGTATTTTCCCTTGTAAAGAATGGGGTCTTTGGTCCCAATTCTCCCTGCAATATGGTATATATGTATAGAAATGCAAATAATTTTTATGTTGATTTTGTATCTTGTCTTTTTGCTGGATTAGTGTAAGAGTTGTAAGAGTTTTTTAGAAGAATCATTAGGGTTTTCAAGATCATATTGTCTGCAAACATGATCTTCTTCCTTTCCAACTGAAATGACTTTTTTTTTCTTGCCTAATTCTTCTGTCTGTGACTTCCAGTACCATGTTGAATAGAAGTGGAAAGAGTGGATGTCTTTGCTTTGTTCTCACCTTTAAGTATAATATTATCTGTAGGCTTTCCTATATGACCTTTTTTATTTTGAAGTAATATCTTTTATACCTAATTTGTTGAGATTTTGATTGTATTACAAATGTGTGCCAATTGAACTTTTTCAAATGACTTTGTGGTATTTATTGAGATGGTTATATAATTTTTCCCATTTCATCTATAATTGTGGTGGATTATTGAAATCGATTTTTGAATGAAGCCATCCTTGCATGCCAGGTATAAATCCCACGTAGTCATGGTTTATGATTTTTTACTGTACTGTTGGATTTGCATTTTGCTATTTTGTTGAGGACTGTTTGCATGTTATTCATTTTGGATATTGCCTTACAGTTGTTTTTTTTGGGGGGGGAGGGGTTGTTTGTTTTGGTGTCTCTCCTATCAGAGTCTTCTTGGGTTCATAAAATGTATTGGGATATATTTTCTCTTCGATTTTTTAGAAGCTTGTGGAAATGACTGGCATTAATTCTCTTTAAGTGTTTGGTAAAATTCAAAAATTAAGTCTTTGGTTCTGAGATTTTCTTCTTGGGAGGGATCTTGATTATTGATTTAATCTTTTTCGTAGCTGTAAGTTTGTTGAGACTTTCTATTTATCCCTAATTCGGTTCTGTAGGTTGTATGGTTCAAGGAATTTATTCAGATTGTCTAGATTATTCAGTTTGTTGATGTGGGATTTTTAAAGTAATTATGATTTTTCACCCTCTTTTAAAATTAGTTATAATGTCTTTTATTTCTGACTTATTTGTTTGGGGCTCTGTACTGGTGAAGACCCTCACAAATAAGCTTGACAGAAATTAAGTCTTCAGGCTATCCCAATTCATTTTTTTTTTTTTTTTTAAAGCAACCTCTAGCATCTAAAGTATGATTGGTTCCATGAACACATAGGAAGCCAATTCTTCTGGAAGCTTTCAGACAAGTTAGGTCATTGAATTCACAGCAAATTTCTTGAAATCTCTGAGTACAGATTGGAAACTGAAAATTGTCCTCAGCTTGTGCTGAACTGAGAAGTGGGTAGTAAGATGACAGGCTAGATAAGAGCCAGTCTTCTCAGTTGTCCCTGGAAAAGTGGGGGATACTGAACATGCAGTGTACCTCTTCTCCCATGCCCACACCAAGGGGAGATGAGTCAGAAGGCTTTGTCCATTACTTTCTTATTTAACCATAGTGTGGCTATGAGGAACACCACCTCAAATCACTGTAGCTTGACTGTTTCTGGGTGGCTTCAGTATACTGTGTCTCATTTTTCATCAGCACCTTGAGAGAGGATACCAATAAGCCCATCTTCTGGGCAGCCCTCAGAAAATTTGGGCATTGAACATGTACTACACATCTTTCCTTCCCCAGGAAAATGTGGAAACTAGATTTTTACAGCAGATATCTCTGTGCTGAGCCGGGGGCAGTAACTCTGGTGACTCTCAGCCTGAACCATATTTTTTATTTTCACTGGCTCTGGTGGCTAAAGTCTTCCATGTCCCATATCTCTTGTGCTTTTTGGAATAGGCTAGAGAGAAGCCAGTCTTCTTGATAGCCCTTGAAAAAATTTGAATGTTGGTTGTATGGTATACCTCTTTCCTTTTTGAGGTATAAGTTGAAAGCTGGATGAGAGAAATTTATTGTAATTATATGGTACTGTGCAAGGCATAGGGATCATGACAAAGTGTCTTGAATTTTCCTTGTGGCTTTAATGTGGATAGTTTCTTGCTCACTGAGGGTACAGGAGCCTCTTAGCTAGCTTCTGAATTTCACACAATGAATTCATTCATGAGTTATTGTTGAACCTGTGTGTTAGTGGGGAAAAAGTTCAGGGCTTCTTATTCTGCCATCTTGCTAATGCTATTCCCACTGAAAAGAATGCTTTAAAAAAATCTCTAAAGAAAAAAGAAATCTCTAAAGCATAGAATTTGAAAACTAAGATCAGAAAATATATTTACATGAATAATGAAAATACACTCATACTCTTAAAGAACACAGGAAGTGTTTTTCTACCACTGGTGAATGCTATCAAATAGAATATATTTTTACCACATCTGCACAAATTGTTTCATAAAGTATGTTTAGAAACTTTTAATATTGGTTCTTTGGGTGATTAATGGAATGGAAGGAAATAAAAAGTTATACTCATTCTTCTCTTTTGAGGCTAGTATTGGTATAAAATCCTAACAAAAGTTATCAGAGTAATCAGACAGAGACTAATAGAAAGAATGAGCAAATAATTATACCTTAACTGACAGCATCCAGTACAGATGCGTAATGCAAAGAAACAAATGCAGGCTTGTGGAGGGTCACAGTAACTTAAAAGGCAATAAGAGCCGCTCTTCTCTTTCACATTCAGTATAATATAGAAAGGAGACTTCAGTATAATTGTATAAATGACAAAACATTTGAATATATAAAGAAATAACTGATTAGCTAGAAAAGACTAGTTTTTAATGTTTATCAGATAGTTTTGTGCATTTCCCCCCTTAGCATAACAGTGGCAATTTTTAGAATTTAATGTTCATCTCTTTAATTATTAGTTGATTCAGCAAATGTATACTGAGCATGTGCTTCATCCCAGTAAGTGTACATATTAGAAATACAGAGGTGAGCAAAGTGGACAAATTCCTGCTGCCAGGCAGCTCCTTCCAGTAGGAGGGTATTGTGTTAATCGAATCTCAATTTGAACTGGAAGTCCAAGAAAAAGTTATGAACAGTATTTTGCCATTACCTTTGAGCAGTCTATTATTCTTCCCAAATACATTGTGGATGAATTTTTCTAATTTCTTCATTTCAAATCATATTAAATATATTTAATGCTAAATAGAAATTTTTATTTTATCATTTTAAACAATTTTTTTTCTTTAGAAGTTTTTTATTTTTTATTTTTTTTTTTATTAAATCATAGCTGTGTACATTGATATCATGGGGCATCATATTCTAGCTTCATAGACCGTTTGACACATTTTCATCACACTGGTTAACATAGCCTTCCTGGCATTTTCTTAGTTATTGTGCTAAGACATTTACATTCCACTTTTACTAAGTTTCACATATACCTTTGTAAGATGCACCGTATTAGTTCTTTTTGAATCTAACGTTTAATTGAAAAACATTTTGGGAAGAAAAAGTATCCAATGTACTCAGCCCTACTATGAAACTAATTTATAGCTGTCATATGAAAGCTATAACCCTATTACAATACAAGAATATGGGGAAAAGGGCAAGGGAGGGGAAGGGGGAGGCTGGGTGAGGGAGAGTGATGGGTGGGACCACATCTATGGTGCATCTTACAAGGGTACATGTGAAACTTACTAAATGCAGAATATAAATGTCTGAACACAATAACTAAGAAAATGCCGTGAAGGCTATGTTAACCAGGTTGATGAAAATATTTCAAATTGTATATAAAACCAGCACATTGTACCCCTTGATTGCATTAATGTACGCAGCTATGATATATTAAAAAAAAAGACTGATGACAAAAAAAAAAAAAAAAAAGAAAGAAAAACATTTTGATGGTTGTTGAAAGCAATGAGTAGAAGTTATTGACTATTTCCATGCATGTTCTAACTTGGGAAAGAAAGATTCTGCCATAGTAAATCAAAGGCAATAAAAGTCTAAAAACATGAATGTAAGGGTGAGGAGGTTTAAGGGAAGGAGTCTCTTATTGACCTGAACACAAGCACCCAACCCTGCCTTGAAGTGGAACTTCTTGTGGATGCATTTATTTGCTATTAGAGTCAAAGTTCTATTTCCTAGAAAGCTCTATAGAGACCAAGTGTAATAAAATAATATTACAGTAGGCTTTAAAATAATAAATATGGGTACAGGCCATTGCACTATTGTACACAGCTATGATTTAACAATAAAAAAAATAAAATAATAAATATGGAGGAAAAGCAATTTTCTAGTTAACAATGATTAGGATTAGATTAGCAATGATGCTAAAGATGTTGATATTGACGCTACAGATACAGATGTTGTTTTCACAGATAGCAAAAAGAAAGAAAGAAAGAAACAAATAAAGAAAAAGAAAAGGAAAAACAATTCATCTGAGAAAGTATTAATAGTTATCTTCCTTAAATCTCACTTCTAGGTTTCAATTTAACGTTTGTCAAATTTAGGTTTCAGGACCAAGCAATTGTTTTTACTGAGGCAAGAGGGAAAAATCGCTGGTTATAAATCCAGACTAACAAAATTCTGCATCTTGGGGTTACACAAACTAAGCTTCACCCCTCTTCCTTCTGGTGGTCCTTAAGATATTTGCAGACAGCCATGTTATCTGTCTTAAACTTTTGTTTCTCCTAGTGAAACTTACTTGCATGCTAAAGCAGCTGGAAGCCCCTCTCCAGTTGGGTTCACATCGGCTGTCTTATTTGACATAGTCCAGTGCAAGCTGCTCACAAAGGCAGAACTCACAGCAGCTCCAGGACATGTGTGAGCCGCGCTGCCCGGTGCAAAAGAGGCACCTCCCACAGAATGGCTGGGGAGAGCCCCTCAAGGCTGTTCCTCCTGTAAGCGGGATGCTTGCATTTTTCTGGCCAACAGCAGGAGGAGCTGCATCTCCTCTTGGCCAGCCTGCACTAGCAATCACCCTTTTCTGCCTTTTGCCTCAATGGAAGCAGTTCCCAGCTCAGGAGCCAGTGACTTTTGTGTTTTTCAGAGCAAGATCTGTTTTCAAACATCTGCCCAGCCCCTAGCACAGTTCTGCAGAACTGACTTTTCATTGCTGATCATATCTTTCTCTTCCATATTTGTCTGTTAAGCCATTACCAGCAGGCATGTATGTAAAAGAGACCATCGCATATTGGCTTATCATGTATTTAAGAATAAATCTCTAGTCTGCCTGTGATGCTGGACCATGAGCGCTGAATGGGTATGTGCAATGGGCATTTTTCTCCTCAAAATATCACCCTTGCTTTTTATCCTTTAATGTGACTAGCCATTAAATAAACACATGGCAAAGCCCCTATCAACTGTACTGAATGTCAGCTAATAAATATTTCACTGGGATAGACTCTTTATAGCTCCGGTTATAAATGCTTCTATTGCTTGCCAGATACACTTGCTGCCATTCAGGAAAATGCCTCTCTTTTCCAGAGCTTGGAAAGTTGTAACTAGTGTCCAAAGGTCTTTTGGAACCAGCTAAGCTGGGAGATTAGGAAAGATCTGATTCAAAAAGCCCCTCCCACTGGTGTCATCCACTGTCCAAATGGCATTTGAATGAGTGTAGTCACATGTGTCAAAACGATTGTAAAATTGAAACTCTCAATGGTGTTTAATTTTATGAATTGAACTTCTATCAGTCTGCTCACTCAGTGTGGGTAGGATCGAGGAAGGGAAAATGAAAAGATTGAACACAAAAACATGAGAGCAATTGTCTTTTTAAAGTTACTCAGATAAATATGACCTTTAAATACAGATGGTGAGTCCAGGAATATTCTGGAACTGATTTGTTCTTACCCTTTGGTTTTGGGGAAGTCACAAAAGTCAGAGGTCATCTACAGCAGGGCAGTAGTTTAAAAAACTAACAAAGTAACTTGAGTGGCTGTAGTCAGATGGTGAGGACAAAGAGACCTCTGTCACCTGGCCCTGGCCAGGGCAGCTGAGTCAGGGAAGCGGGAAGTAGCTGGTTTGGAAGGTGATTACGCTCCCACTTACTCCATGGAAAATATGAGGGAGTGCCGGGCTCTGTCCTACTTCTGCTGCTCCTAACTTGCATTAGTATTTTGGACTCCTCCTGTAATTCCTCTGGATCTCATGATTGTGAAGCAGATGCCTTTGGAATGAAGGCATTGTGCCAGAAAAACTGCAAGGAAACTTCTCAAACTCAAGGGTTTCTTCTCCACAGGCCTGGGAGTCCAGTGACATGAAGAAAGGGGGTGATGACAGACATGTCTCTTCCTTTTTCACCAGACTCTTCTGGCTGTGGATTTAGGGAGTGGTCCAGGAAACACTGCCTGGATCTCCTCTGGCCCCCGACACCCTTCAGCTTAGTCTTCAGAAATACTGGGCATGTTTTCCTGGGCCTGCTTCCTCTCAGAAAGGGACCGAAGTGAGCAACATGACCTTGTGGAGAAACACACCGCTGGTGTCTCCCAGGGATCACTTTCTCCAGGGTCTTACTCACCCACATTTGGACACTTCATCCAACCAACTCAGGCCTCCATTCTCCCCCTGACCAACACTGACCTTCTTCTCCTTGGGGAAAGCTCCTGTTTGTGTAAAAATCTCCAGCCCATGGGTTACATCTTCCAGAAACACTCCTCCCCTCCCTTCCTCAGCCAGAAAACCCTTACACTCCTTCACCCCGCTTCCTTCGGGCCACCCTCCACAGTCCACGCCTGACCCCAGCCCCAGGTGCGGGCTCTCTGGTGAACTCTCTATTTCCTTTGTGATGCTTGTTGCAAGTATAATGATGTAGTTTTTGGTGTGTGCTCATTTGTCTAAAGTCTCGCTACCACTTCAGGCTCTCTGGAAGGCACTCTGTCTACTTTGTTCCCCCATGGCGTCATAGAGCCTCGCAAAGTGTCTAACACACAGTGGGTGCTTGATCAATATTAATAGATACGGATATGGATTTTTTTTATTGTCTATCAAACTTTCAGACCAGTATCCAGTGGAAATTTAATAGAAGCCACACATATGTAATTTGACACTTTCTAGTGGTCACATTAAATAAGGTAAAAAAACAGGTGAGCGGTCCTGATTCTGGGTGAGATGGAATCGACACCCTCATGCTGTTTATCTCTCCGATTGCAGCTGTAAGGCCTGGACTGAAGGCACAGGGCAGCTACTTGAGGACCCTGGGAAGAAAATAGCAGCAGGAAGATCAGGAACAAGCACAAAATGTGAAGAACTATGAAATGGCAGTGAGCTTACTATTTTTCTTCTAGTGTCCCCAGCTTGTACTTCACACATCCCCAAACCTGGAAAGGGACATAGGGCACTGTCAGGGTGAGCTCCTGGCATACCCCTGGGGAAAGCCCTCGGGCGTTTCTTTCCCTTTTCTCAATTCTGTTCTGACCCAGACCCATGTAATCCTGAGGTGCAGGGACAGCAGCTGATAACAGGAACGACAGGAGGCCAAACCCTGAGGGAGGGGCAGGCGTCATGAGTGTTCTTTTGTATTTTGCTATGAATGTTTGTGTGTGTATGTGTGATGCAGTGTGTGTGTTTGTCAAGCAAATATCTGTTTCTTTCCTCTTATACCCTCTTATTATACAGCATAAGATATATTAATCTTATTTGTGTTTTTTTTATTAAATCATAAAGAAGTAGATCAAGTATATGTTAATACACTTATGGGGTACAATGTGCTGATGTCATATACAATTTGGAATGCTTACATCGTACTGGTTAATATATCCTTCACTTCATTTACTTAATTCTTGTATTAAGACATTTATATTTGTGTATTTTTATTTAGAGACTGGGTCTTGCTATATTGCCCAGGCTGGAGTGCAGGAGTGAGATCGTAGCTCACTGCAGCATCCAACTCCTGAGCTCAAGTGATCCTCTTCTTCAGCCTTCTGAGTAGCTGGAACTACAGGCACCTGCCACCACACCCAGTTAATTTTTATACTTTTTGTAGAGACAAGTTCTGACTACCATGCCCAGGCTACTCTTAAGATATATTGATTTCACATCATAATATTTAAGTACTGCTAACCATACATCATAGTATTCAGGATATCAGAAAGAATGAACATCACTCAAGGACTTTGCATCCCATTCTGGGAAAGGGATTACTATGTTTTCAGTTTTGTGCAGGATAATTGTACCGTGTTAGGCGGGAATGTCACCTTGCAGTTGTTTTTATTTAGAGATTAGGAAGATGTGTATGAATGCAACTTGGCACGTGATGGAGTTGTGAGGGTTAATATTATGTGTCAACTTGGCTAGACCACAAGACCCAGATATTTGGTCAAACATCAGCCTGGATGTCCCTGGGAAGGTGGTTTTTAAAATAAGATTAAATTTAAATCAGTAGATGTTGAGTGCAGCAGATTACGCTCCATAATGTGTCTGGGCTTCATCCAGTTAGTCAACAGCCTTAAGAGAAAAAGATGGAGGTTCTCCAAGTGAGAGGCGGGAAAACAAGTGCACTAACTAGCAGCCCACGCCAGACTGACCAGTGGGTGGTGGACCTTGTGATAGCGCAGAAGGACCCCACAAAGTCTTTAAAAACAGAACCGACGTTGGAACTACAGCCCACAGAAAACAGGTCAGAACTTTTAGCTTGAAACTAACCAGTTTGATTACTTTTTGTCACAAAAATACCAAAGTTTTCCACAGGAGGGAGGGAGGTGGGGCCTCGGTCTGTGCCACGCCTTCTGGGGGTGAGACATGATTGCAAGAGGGACTTTACCTAACAAATGCAATCAGTGTAACCTGGCTTATTATACCCTCAATGAATCCCCAACAACAAAAAAAATTAAAAAAAAAAAAAAAAAAGAACTAGCCTCTTGGAACTTAATAGTCAAAATCTCCAAAGTACAAATCAAAATTACTCAGCCCACGAAGACTGATTTATAACTCATATAATAGAAGGCAAATAACATAAGCAAACACTCAGATGACAAAGATGTTGGAATTCCCTGGCAGATTTTTTTTTTTATTTTTTGAAATAGTGTCTCACTCTGTTGCCATGGCATCATAGCTTACAGCAACCTCAAACTCTTGGGCTCAAGTGATCCTTCTGCCTCAGCCTCCAAAGTAGCTAGGACTATAGACACCTGCCACAATGCCCGGCTTATTTTTCTATTTTTTAGCAGAGTTAGGGTCTTGCTCTTGCTCAGGCTGGTCTTGAACTCCTAAGCTCAACCAATCCATCCAGCTTGGTCTCCCAGAATACTAGGATCACAGGCATGAGCCAAGGCCTGCCTGGTAGACTTTAAAAAGCTATTATAATAATGCTTGAATTAGCAACTGCAAACACTGTTAGGAAAAAAGTTAAAATTGAAAATCTCAACAAAGGCCAGGTGCAGTGGCTCACGCCTGTAATCCTAGCATTCTGGGAGGCCGAGGTGGGCAGATATTCTGAGCTCACAGGTTCAAGACCAGCCTGAGCTAGAATAGGACCCTATCTCTAAAAATAATCAGGCATTGTGGTGGGCACTTGCAGTCCCAGCTACTCAGGAGGCTGAGGCAAGAGAATTGTTTGAGCCCAAGAGGTAGAGGTTGCTGTGAGCTATGACACCAAAGCACTCTATGGGGATGACAAAGTGAGACTTTGTCTCAAAAAAAGAAACTCAACAAAAACGAAATAAATAAGAACTAACCTGAGATGTTTATAACTGAAAAATACAATAAATGGAATTAAAAAACTCAATGGATGGGCTCAACAGCAACATGGGTATGACCAGGTGATAGGCCATGAACTTGGAGAGGGGCTGACAAATGGTGCCCAATTTGACCAACCAAGAGCAAAAAGAATGAAAACAGATGAAGAGAGCCTTGGGTGGGCAATAACAGAAGCTCCAACATTCTTCTCTTCAAAGTTTTGGAGGGAGAGAAGAAGAGCGTGATACCGACAAAGTATATGAAGATATGATGGCTGAAACATTTTTATTTTGGTGGAAGATCCAAACTTACAAATTTAAAAAGCTTAGAAAGCCTTAAGCAGGCTAAACCCTCCAAAATCTATTCCCAAATATAAAATAAAATTACTAAAATCTAAAAATAAATTAAAAAATCTTGAATACATCCATGGAAAAATAACACATTATCTATAAGGAAACAACTAGTCTGTGAATTTCTTATCAAAAAGAGTAACAGCTGTATACATATAAATTCAATAACATAAATAAAAAGTATGACTCCTCAAAAATCACAAACTATCAAACTCATGTAAGATGATGAATAGCTAACCTCAGTGGTCCTATAACTATAAAGAAATCAAATTCATTGTCAAACACCCCCAAATTAAACTTACAGGTCACAGGTAACTTCTTTGCAAATTTTATTAAACTTTTAAAGAAAAAAATACAAATTTTATCCAATTTCTTTCAGAAAAGAGAAGAGGAGGGATTATATTCCAACTCATTATAAAACCAACTTTACCCTGATACCAGAATAGAACAAAGTCAGTTCCCCAAACATCCAAAACCCAATATTCCTCATTACTATAAACATAAAAAAATCCTCAAGAAAAACTATTAGCACGTGGAATCCAGCAACCTAGTAAGAATAACACATCATGACCAAGTAGGGTTTATCCTGGGAACATAAGGCTGGGTCAATATTTGGAAATCAATCTATGCAAAACATTATATTGAGAATTTTAAAAAGAAAATCTGCATGATCATGTCAATTAACATGGAAAAATATGTGATGAAATATAAATTCATTCATATTAATAACTCTAGAAGAGACTCTCCTGACCTAGAGAAAGGGTATTTGCAAAAAGTCTACACTAACATTATACTTAATCACGAAAGACTGAATTTTTTACTAAGTTTGGGAATAAGTTAGGAATGTCCATACTCAAGTGTCCCACTCAAATACTAAAATACAATCTTAGAGTATTAATCACAGCAATGAGGCAAAACATATACTTATAGTTTTGCATATATAAAGTTGGATGATTAAGCACAAACTCATCCTAGAAAAAGTGCTGAATATCACTATGGTCATCTTTGAAGCACTCCCCTTGGGAAGCTATGCACTGACACCAGTGCCAAGTCTACCCTTCAAAGCACTTTTTCTAGGATGAGGTCGTGAACTTAATTGTCAGATCGTGTGCACAACTAGATGTGAAAGGGAGAAACAGAGCTATTCTTATGCACAGGTAACATGATTGCTTGTGTAGAAAATCTCAAGGAATGAGCAACAACAAAAAAAAAACTTCTAGAACTAATAAGTGAGCTTAGCAAGGTTGAAAAATGCAAGTTCACATAAAAATCAATATATAGAAATATATATTTCTGTATGCTAGCAATGTAAATAAATTTAAATATATATAATTTATAATAGGTACAAGAGAGATAGATAGCAAAACATTTACTGACTCATTAATCTGAAAAATGTAAAACCCTAGAGAAAGAAATTAACAACTAAATAGAGTTGGGGGAATACAATGTGTTCACAGATTGGAAGGCACAACATCATAACGATGTCAGTTTAAAAAACAAAGTTCTTTTTAGGCAAGGTCTCACTATGTTTCCCAGGCTGTACTTGAACTCATATGTATTGGAGCTACCCTCCCACCTCAGTTACCAAAGTGGCTGAAATTACAGGCACACATTACCATACCTGGCCTTCTTTTTTTTCTAAAATTAATACGGAGATTTAACATAGTCCCAATCAAAACTCCAGCAGAATTTTTTTTGTAGATACAGACAAACTAATACTAAAATGTATATGTAAAAGCAAAGGAGTCAGGGCAGTGCCTGTGGCTCAAAGGGGTAGGGCGCAGCCCAATATGCCAGAGGTGGTGGGTTCAAACCCAGCCCTGGCCAAAAACTGAAAAAAAAAAAAAAAAAAAGCAAAGGAGTTAGAACAGCTAAACAATTTTGAAAAAGAAACTTCAAGAAAGTTTGAGAAATCACACTATGAAATTTAAAGATGTACAACCAAGCTGTAGTAATTGAAATTATGATATTAGTGAAGAAATAGACATGTAGGTCTATGGAACAGAAAAAGAGCCCAGAGACAGGCCTACACAAAATAGTCCTCTTGGGTTCTTCTTTATTTCAGATAAGGTCACAATGTTTGCATCTGTCAGGCAGGATGCCTCTTGTAGTTGTGTCTCCCCCCCAGGAAGGGTGCTGTGTACCCCTACATTGCGCCCATTAGGTAGAGCGCACCAACCCCTCTCTTCTTGTCTCTGCCTCCTCCCCCTCCCCCAACTTGAGTACATTGAATACTTGTTCTTCCATTCTTATAATACTTACTAAAGAGAATGTTCTCCAACTCTATCCAGATTAATATAAAAATTGTAAAGTCTCCATCTTTTATGGGTGAATAGTATTCCATGGTATACATTTACCACTGTTTATTGATCCATTCATGGATTGATGGGCACTTCCACATGGGCGACTATAAATTGAGCTGTGATAAACAATCTAGTGCAAAGGTCCTTATGATAAAATGATATTTTTTCTTATGAGTCATTTATGAGTAAATGACTAGTAATGAGATTGTGGGATCAAATGAAAGGTCTATTTTTAGTTATTTGAGGAGTCTCTGTATTTCATTCGAAACAGGCTGTATTAATTTGCAATCCTACCAACAATGTAAAAGAGTTCCCCTCTCTCCACATCCGTGCCAGCATCTGCAGCTTTGGGATTTTGTGATTGGGTCATTCTCAGTGGGGTTAGGTGATATCTCAGGGTGGTTTTGATTTGCATTTCTCTGATGATTAGGGGGCCCCTTTGATTTTTGACAATGGTGCAAAAGCATTTCCACAAATGGTATTGGATTATTTGAGCATACATACAAGCACACGCAAAAAGGATAAACTCAACCTAAACTTCATACCCTACCCCAAAATTAATCCCAAAGTGGATATAAATAGATAAAAGTAAAATTATAAAACACAGGAGAAAACTCTTGGGACCTTGTATCAGGTAAAGCATTTTTAGATATAACACACCAGAAACAGTACTCAGAAAATATTTATAAATTGGATCTCATCAACATTAAACACTTTTGCTCTGTGGAAGATATTGTGAGAAGAATGAAAACTTAAGCTATAAACTAGGATAAAACTATTTCTAAATCACATATCCGATAAAGGATTTAAATGTATATGGAATATATATAAAGAACCCTAGAAACTCAGTAGTAAAAAAAACCACGGGCATTAAAAAGGGGCTAGAGATATGAACAGACACATCATCAAAGGGAATGTAAGGATGGGGAAAGATGTTCAGTATCATTAGTCATTAGGGAAATGCAAATTAAAACTACAATTACACACTACTCTATACCTGTTAGAACAGCTAAACCAAAAAAAGACTGATAATTCCAAATGCTGACAAGAACCCAGAACAACTGGAATTTTTTGTGTATTGCTGGTGGGAATGAAAAAATCTACTGCTGCTCTGTGCCAACAGTTTGGGAATTTCTGACAGGAGTACACTTCTTCATGACAGCAGCCCCACTCCTGGGTATCTAGCCTGGAGAAATAAAAAATATGTTCGTACACAAATCTGTTGCATTTTCTAGTGGCTTAAAACAATGTAGATGTATTATTTTTCAGTCCTGCAGGTTGCAAGTTCAAATGGATGGACAGAGCCGTGTTCCTTCCAGAGGATTAAGAGAATTTGTTTCTTTGCCTTTTGCAAAGGTTGTATAGACAACCTCTATAGAGGTTGTCTGAGTTCCTTGGCCTGATCCTCAACTACTGACTTCTGTTTTCATCACCCCATTTTCTCAGACTCCGACTCTCCCGCCTACCTCTTATAAGGACCCTTGTGATTACCTTGGCGTCTACCTTGCTCAACGGGGCAATCTCCCATCTTTGTATATTTACCTTAATCGCATATTTATCTTAATCACCTCTGCAAAACCTCTTTCTCCACATAAGGTAACACATTCCCAGGCCCCAGAGATTAGGACACAGACATCTTTGGGAAGCTGTTAGTCAGCCTGCCACACCTGTACATAAATGTTTATAAGTACTTTATTCATAATTGCACCAAACTGGAAATAACTTTAATGCCATTCATGGGGTGAACATATCAACAAACACGCCCAGACAACTCGGTAATAACCGAGGCTCTGATACACGCCACCATGCAGATGGATCTCAGCGCCATTATGGTGAGTGAGAGAAGTCATTCTCCAAACACTGCATACTGCATGATTTCATTTACATGGCATTCTTGAAAAGACAAAAACCATAGGAAAGGAGAACTTATCAGTCGTTGCCAAAAATTATAAATGGGATGTGGGGATGACTAACAAAATACCACAGACTGGGTGACCTCGACAACAAAACATTTTCTCACGGATCTGGACACTGGAAGCCCAAGGTCCGGTTACCAGCAGGTTGCTGTCTCCTGAGGCCACTCTCCTTGGCTGGCTGCCTTCTCTCTATGTCCTCACACGTCCTTTTCTCTGTGTGCAGGCAGCCCCGGTGTTTCTCTCTGCTGTTGGATCAGGGCCCTGCCTTTATAACCTCATTCAAACTTAGTTACCTCCTTAACGGCACCGTCTGCATCTACAGTCACACTGGGGGCTGGGATGTCAACAGGTGAATTTTGCGGGGACAAAATTCAGTTTGTAACATAAAGTATAATTAAAAACAAGAAAAAATGCTATAAACAGATGAAATTAACTCTAATCATCTATTTCACTTAATCCATCTTATCTATAATATTATCTTCTCTTTTGTATACAAATCCAATTGCAGGTTGCTTGAGAGCACAGAGAGCTGTGCTGTCCCCAACAGCAGCCACTGGCCATGTATGGCCATTACTGAGCACTTGAAATGTGGCTGGTCCCAATGGAGTGTACTGTATGTATAAATTACACATTACATTTCAAACACTCAGTGGGAAAAGAATGTGACATTAAAATGTCTGTACTGATGACGTGTCGAGTGGTAAGAGGAAAGGGGTACATGCCCTAGCCAAAGCCACCAGCACGCACTGCCTGTTGTCATCCTTGCCAGGTGAGAGGAACCCAGTAGGTCACCCTCCCATCCGGCCACCGGTGCTGTGGAGTGCGGCCACATGGCACTTATGGAAGGTGGTAGGAAGGTGGTAGGTAGGAGAGTGGGCAGGGGGCAGCCACTGGGCAACACGGACCAGGCGCTAATGGGACAGCTTGGAAGCTGCCAGCAGATAGCAACAGTCAAGTCACATGGCTGGAGATCACAGACAGGATGCTGGGACAAAAGGAGAGGCAATAAAGAGCAAGAAGTGTCCCCAGCATGGAGAACCTTAGAACCTGGGTAAATTTTCAAACCCTGGGACTAGGAAACATAGTAGGTAAGGGCTTGGTCTGCAGACGAGCATGACAGCAGCTGTAACTGTGTTCTCAATTCCAGCTCCGTGCCCAGGGTTGGAACGCCAGGGCCAACCAGACTGTCATGGGTCCTGCCGTCCTCATAAGGCAGAGGTGAACCAGGAGGCACTGGGACGTGGTGCTGAGCCAGATGGAGTGCAGGTCTGTAATACCCACTGAGTCAGAATTGACTGAAGACATGTATGTAGCCTGAGTCTGCAGGTGGAAGGAAGGCAAGAAACAGGGAGGACAGACATGTGTACACTGCTATTTTGCCCAACCCTGGCCTCTCAGGGCCCGGCTCCTCTCCCCAGCTGTTGTGACAGGGAGGAAGGAGGAGCGAGGTCTGGTGTAGAATCCTGGGTTACTCCAGCCCAGAACTGAGTGCAGAGGCCCCGAGCAGGCATTCTAGAGGCAAGGGAGGTGACCTTGGGGTCTGAACCTATGCCCCAGGCACTCACTGCGTCCTTGTCTCCTGGGGGTGTTAGGCCTTCCTATGGCAGAAGGAAACAGTAAGAGGGAGCTCTCAATTTTGATTTGAGAATGTAGGAAATCTGCTCAGATGAAAAGGAAAAGGGGAGAAATTAATCATTTAAGGACAATGTCAACTATAATAAAAACAAACCAAAAAAATCACCCAAACTCAGAACTCCAAGAAGCACATGTAGAACAAACAGGCTCACGTTGGCTCCCCCCAGTCTTTCTGGAGAGGAACCCTCAGGCCCTGCTTCCCTTCAGAGATCTGGAGCTGGGAAATTTTGGAAGAAAGGGTTCTGGCAGTGGCTGAGGGATTCTCCTGGGGAGGTCTGCTGTGGCTCAGGGAAGTGCTAGAAGCTCATCCTCTGCCTACAGGAAATTCTGGACCACAGGGTGGAGTCACCACCCCCCGACCACGCCCAGCCTCCTTGCGAAGGAAAATTGATCCCATGCCTCACACTGGGCTGCCTGACTGAGTCAACCCACAGCACCTCCAAGGAGCCCTGGGAGGGTCTCAGGCATCTCTCTTCTCTTCCCTTCCCATGTGGGCATTTCCCACCTGTGCCCAGCTGTCTTCTCCTGGGATTCATTGCATTTTCTTTTTCTTTTTCTCTGAGTGTATAAATCTCCTAATAGATAATGACCACCAGTAGCTGTGAACTTGACACCACTAAAAACGCATTAAGATCCTGCGGATTCAGCTGATTATTCTGTTGATGGTGACAATAATCTAACTTGAGATTCAAGCAGTGAATTTCCCAAAAGCTGAAAATACTTTGCATATAATCACTCATTTATGCCCCCAACAACCCAGGAAGAAAGGGAGCATGCTGCACTTTTTACTTTTTTTGTTCCTCTTTTCCCCTCCCTCCATACCTCCTTCTTTCTTTTTTTGTTCCTCTTTCCCTCCTCCTTCCCTCTCTCCATACTTCCTTCCCTCCACACCTCCCTCCCTCCCTCCACACCTCTCTCCCTCTTTCTATACATCCCTCCCTCTTTTTTTACCTCTTTCCGCCTCCCGCCCACCCTCTACAACTCCCTCCATCCCTCCACACCTCCCTCCCTCCACACCACTCTCCTTCCCTCTACACCTCCCTCCACACCACTCTCCATACCTCCCTCCCTCTTTTTTTGTCCTCTTTCCACCTCCCTCCCTCCCTCCACAACTCCCTCCATGCCTTCACACTTCCCTCCCTTCACACCTCTCTCTTTCCACACCTCCCTCCCTCCCTCCACACCTCTCTCCCTCTTTCTGTATGTCCCTCCCTCTTTTTTTGTTCCTCTTTCCGCCTCCCTCCCTCCTTCCACACCTCCCTCCCTCCACACCACTCTCCCTCTCTCCATACCATCCTCCCTCCCTCCACACCTCCCTCTCTCCCTCCACACCGCCCTCCCTCCACACCATCCTCCCTCCCTCCACACCTCCCTCTCTCCCTCCACACC
>CAUYPK010016126.1:0-12037 GCA_963574355.1 Loris lydekkerianus | reverse complement strand
AGCAATTATGAATTGGGCTGCAATAAACATTCTGGTACAGATGTCTTTGTTATATTGTGACTTTTGGTCTTCTGGGTATAAACCTAGTAAAGGAATTATAGGATTGAATGGCAGGTCTATTTTTAGGTCTCTAAGTATTCTGCAAACATCCTTCCAGAAGGGTCGTATTAGTGGGCATTCCTGCCAGCAGTGTCTGATGATTGGAGACAATGAGCATTTTTTATGTGTGTGTTGGCCATTTGTCTGACATCTTCAGAGAACTTTCTGTTCAAATCTCTTGCCCACTTATAAATGGGGTTGTTCGTTCTTTTCTTGTTGAGTAATTTGAGTGCTCTGTCAATTCTAGTTATCAGCCCTTTGTCATATTTATAGCATGCAAATATCTTCTTCCATTCCAAAGATCATGTCCCATTTATTAATTTTTAGTGTTTCTACAATTGCCAAAGGGTCTACTTGATAAAATCTTTTCCTAGGCCGATTTTGTCAGGAGTTTTCTCCACACTTTCCTCCAGAATTTTTATTGTTTCATGTCTTAAATTTGAATCTTTTAACCAGCAAGAATCAATTTTTGTCAGTGGTGAGAGGTGCAAGTCTAATTTCAGTCTTCCACAAGTAGCTAATCAGTTCTCCCAGCATCATTTATTACATAGGGATTCTTTTCCCCAGTGCATACTTTGATTTATCAAAGGTCAGATAGTGATATGTGGCTGGGTTCATCTCTAGGTTCTCTATTCTATTCCGTAGATCTATATCTCTATTTTTTTTGTCCAATTGCTGGAACAAAAGTAAAAAGCCAATATTCAAATTCATATGGAGTTGCAAAGGAGCTTGATTATCTAAATCAATCTTGAAAAAGATGACAAATGTAGAAAAAAAAAAAAAAAAAACTCACACTTCCATATGACAGAACTTACTATAAAGCAGCAGTAATCAAGATAGTGTGGTAATGGTATAAGGACACATATGCAGATCAATAAAATAGAATCAAGAACCCTGAAATAAACATATTTACGGTCAATTGATCTTCAACAAAGGTTCCAAGACCATTCAAGGGGTAAGAGTCATCTTTTCAACAAATGGTGCTGGGACAACTGGGTATCCACATAAAAAAGAATGAAGTTAGGCCCTTACCTGATATCATATATAAATATCAGCTCAAAATGAATCAAAGACCTAAATGGAATATAAAACTCTTAAAGAAAAACATAAGGATAAATCTTCACGACCCCAGATTTGGTAATGAATTCTTAGATGTGATGACAAGAGCACAAACAATAAAAGAAAAAAATAAATAAATTAGATTTCTTCAAAATTAAGAAGCTTTGTGCATCAAGGGCACGCAAGAAGTGAAAACAGTCTATAGGTGGGGAGAATATATTTTCAAAGCATCTATCTGATAGAGGTCTAGCATGCAGAATTCGTAAAGAACTCTTGTAACTCAACAAAAAGACAAGATTTAAAAATGGGCAAAGGATTAAGGAGATATTTCTCCAAAGAACTGACCAACAAGCACATGAAGAAATGCAGATCATTGGTCATAGGAAATAGGTCACCCTCCAGTGTGATAGAAAAAAAGAAATTAACAAGGGTTGGCAAGGATGTGGAGAAACTAAGACCCTTATTCATTACTGGTGGAAATTTAAAACAATGTGTCAGCTGCTGTGGTACAGTTAAGGTGGTTCCTTAAAACATTAAACATAGAATTTTCATATGACCTTATAATTACACTCCTAGGTATATACCCATGAGAAATGAAATCAAGTGTTCAAACAAACAAACAACAACAAAAAAAAACCTTGAACATTATATATAAACGTTCATAATGATTTTATTCATAATAGAACAAAGTTTAGAAAATAGACAAAGTTTAGAAATTGACCATCAACCGATAGATAAACAAAATATAGCATAGTCGTACAATGGAATATTATTCAGCTATAAAAAAGGGTGCACATGGCTCAATGAGGATAAACCTCAGAAACATTACGTAGGGCCAGGTGCCTTGCTCATACCTATAATCCTAGCACTTAGGGAGGCCAAAGTGGGAGGATCCCTTGAGTTTAGTAGTTTGAGACCAGCCTGAGCAAGAGCAAGGGCCTGTCTCTACTACAAATAGGAAAACTATTCGGGCATTGTGGTAAGTGCTTGTAGTCCCAAATACTCTGGAGGCTGAGGCAAGAGTATTGCTTGAGCCCAAGAGTTTGAGGTTGCTGTGAGCTATGATGCCATAGCACTCTAGCCTAGACAACAGAGTGAGACCCTATCTCAAAATAATTTATTTATTTATTTATTTTAAAAAATTATGCTAACTGAAAGAAGCCATAAACAAAAAGCAACAAATCGTATGTTTCTGTTTACAAGAAAAGTCCAAAATAGGCAAGTCTATAGAAATAGAAAAAAAATTAGTGATTGCCAGGATGAGAAGGAAATGCTTGCTAGATATGGGGTATCTTTGGGGGGTGATAAAGATATTCTGTAATTAGATAGTGGTAATAGTTGCACAATTTTGTGGCTGTACTAAAACCCACTAAACTGTACATTTTAAAATAGTTAAAGGGGTGAATTTTATGTCGTGTAAATTTTATGTCATTATTTTTAAAAAGTAATATATGGTCACTGAAAATTTTTTAAATATACAATGATATAAATGAAAAGTGAACATTTTCATCTTTTTCCTTTAGTCAGAACTCATCATTATTAATGGTTTGCTATATGTCTTTCTAGACTCTTCTACTATACACACACACACACTCACACAAAAGTTTGGGCTTTTGTAAAATGAGATAATAATCATAATGCATGCCTTCAATGTTCTTTATTCATTTAACATGAACACCTTTCCTCATCAGTACAGATTAGATTCTGTGTTTAACAGCACTTAAGTTTCTATACTACCATTTTTTATGACCATCATCCTGTAGATAGACATTTAGATTGCATACAACTTTTTGTTATTATACCCAATGTCATAACTAACGTCCTTAAGCACATATCTTTGCATACTTAAAAACATAATCTTGTAATATGACTTGATTACATCTGAATTACTATTCATATATATTGTGTGTTCTGTCATGAAGTTACTTGGGACCTGGAAGAATCAGCCAGCATCTTTCCTTGCCAACCCACTCGCCCAATGAGTTACTCTGGCAGAGGAAAAAAAAAAAAAAAAATTGAAGGCCCTGACCATCAGAGAAATAGGACTATGTGGGAGAAAGATCTCTGGAGCTACCTTCCAGAACTGTGACTGCAGCACTTCAAAGAGCTTTCATTTTCTAATTTACAAAAATGTGATGATGACAGTGCTTACTCACGAACTTAAACCTGAGAAGGGGGCAAATAGTGGCTAAGATTATTGCACATGAAAGCAATAATAACCTAGGCCCTCTGAAAAAGAGAAAACTAAGTTTGCAACACACAACATGCTTTTTCATTTAACTTTAACAAATAAAGATCATTTTTACTGGTAGCTAATTAAAACCCTAAGGCTTGTAAGTAATTTGACATCTCAGTTCATTGAACTTCTCCGTTTGCCTAGACAAACTCCATTCACCTTTGAAAGGCTGGCTGCATGGGTGGTAAGTTAGCCTGGATGATAACCAGAACCAACTAGAACCTGACTCCATGTAGCCCTAACCTCAAGACATAGCCCTACAAACGTCCTGATGTCCCAGTAGCTGATGAGATACCAGCTGATAAACTGAATTAGAACTTGTGCCCCCTGTGAGCATTCAGTCTCATCCTTTGGCCTTGGGGTGTAAGCTAACAGTGAAGAAATGAAGGTGCTGGCAGTGCAGGTGCCTAGATGTTCCAGAGAGCTCCTCGTGTCTGGGATTTAGCAAGAACACCATTCCAGGATAACCCTGGGCCTCACACTCTGGAAACATGGAAGGGAAAGAGCCATGAAATCTGACAGACAAGGATGGAAACCTCACTTTGTTATGTTAAGAAAAATCCAAAACATGAAATCAATCCAAAAAGGTGGCTGTCTAATAAGATCATGCAATTATTTAATGGAATAATAACAGAGAATTATTTAGCTTCCTGGGAGATGTACCTTTGTCTGATTTGCTGTTTACTATTTAAGGCTCAGCTCTGTGTTATTGGCATGTTAACTTATAGGCTTCTGAGCCATAGAAATATTAATACATGATACTGCTTGGGTTCTATAGGACCCTGGATCTTTTGCAGGAGCCTCCTTAGGGTGCAGTTTGGGGATCACCACTTGTGGAAACAGAAAAAGAAGTAGAATTGGGCAGAAGAAAATTTGAGCATGCAACAAACACATGAAAAAATGCTCATCACCTTTAATCATCAGAGAAATGTTAATCAAAATTACTCTAAGATATCACCTAACCCCAGCAAGATTAGTTCACATCACCAAGTCCCAAAATACCAGATGCCAGCATGGATGTGGAGAGAAGGGAACACTTCTACACTGCTGGTGGGATTGCAAACTAATACAGTGTTTTTGGAGAGAAGTATGATGAATCCTCAAAGATCTAAAAGTTGACCTTCCATTTGACCCTGCAATCCCATTACTAGGTATTTACCCAGAAGAACAAAAATAATTTTACCACAAAGACATTTGCACTAGAATGTTTATTGCAGCTCAATTCATAATTGCCAAGTCATGGAAGCAACCCATCAACCCATGAATGGATCAACAAACTGTGATGTATGTATACCATGGAATATTATTCAGCCATGAAAAAAGAGGAAGACTTTACATCTTTTACATTTACATCTACATTTACATTTACATTGGATGGAGTTGAAATACATTCTTCTTAGTAAAGTATCACAAGCATGAAAAAAATAAATATCCAATGTACTCCATACTAATTTGAAATCAAAGTATAAACAATTACATGCTCATAAGAACAATAAAACAGGGCGGTGCCTGTGGCTCAAGGAGTAGGGCGCTGGCCCCATATACCAGAGGTGGTGGGTTCAAACCCGGCCCCAGCCAAAAAAACTGCAAAACACACACATACACACACACCAAAAAAAAAAAATAAATAAATAAATAAAATAAATAAATAAATAAATAAAATAAAACACTAATATAGTCCATATTGGGGGTAGAGGGAAGTGGGAGGGGGGAAGAGAGAGGACATTTGGCAGAAGAAGGGAGAGCGTGAGGAAGGATGTCACCTAATGTGCACATTGTGAGGGTGTATAACACACCCCCTGGGTGAGGGGCTCTTCTACAAATGGAACTTTACCCTGGAAGTGAGAACAATGTTACGTAAAAATTGTACCCTCATATTATTTGGAAAAAAAAAAAAAAAAAAAAACTCAAAAAAAAAAGAAAATTTGTACTTGGATGCTGGGCAACATAGAAGTGTCTGCCACAATGCAAATGCAAATTATTTTTATCTGAAATAGAAAACAAATGCAAAGTTAGGATTTTATTGCCCTGTCAGATATAAGCCAGTTCCATCTCTAACTTAGCAAATGAATCTCATCAGGCCTTTCCCAATAAGCTATAAATATCTCTGTGCCTCAAATGCTCTTCCAACTAGCTCTACCAACCTGTGAGTTCTCTGGCTAATGAATTAAAAAAACATTTGGCATGTGCTTGCTCTGTGTTTGAGACAAGAGCCATGTTTATTTTCAACAATCTTTAAATTATTCTTTGACAGTTACTCCCAGTTTCCAATGCTCAGTGGCTTCCTGCGCCCTTAGAATGAAATCCAAACTCCTTCCTATGGCCTGGGAGATCTTCTGCCTTCTGGTCTCTGCCACCTTCCTGATACATTTTCCCTGTTTGCTGCCTTCCCATCACGTTGACTTTATATCCTTGACTGTGCCCTTCTAGCCCATCTCAGGGCCTGTGAACAAGCTGTTCCTTCCACTGGAAAATTCTCATTTTCTAAATTATTCCAGAATTTCGTCTTCTCCTCACTCAAGTCTCCACTTAAAAGTCCCCTTGTCTGACTGTTAGAGCTGCACTCCCTGTGCACCCCTCCAGCCCATTCCCAGCCACTGTCTATCATACTGCCCTTCCTCTGCATAGAAGGAGTCATTTGTGATATGATCTTGTTCATTCATTTGCCTATTTAAATACTGTTTATCTCCCTGTCAACTGCAAGTGACCCGAAAGAAAGACGCTAGAAAAACCTGTTGATCAAGCAAAGCTAATTTTAAAAGTTCTGCAACAGGGGAGAGTACAACCTTAACAGAGTCTCAGCAGTGCCTGAAAATGAGAACTTAGAGAGAGAGATTTGTAGGGTTCTGGGTCCTGGGATGGACCATTTGAAAGCTAGTCTTAACAAGGTGGAGAATCGGTTGAGATTGGACAGAGTCAATGATGTAATAGTTAGACGATGTCCATAGAAAGACAGGGTTCTTAAAGCAAATCTTGATAAGAAAGCCATTAGTTCTGCTCAGTAAGCTGATTAGTTCACAGTCCTACTTGCCAGAAACAAGTATTTTCTGAAGGATGCAGCTGAGTTAGTTTTTGCTGGGTCTCAGCATTGTTTAACGCAGGAACGGGGAACTGGGTTGGTTTTAATTCTCTTCCCACCAATAGACAGGAAGCTTCCTGGGAGCAAGAACTTTGTCTGCCTTGTTATTCCTGCTTGCTGCTGTATGCCAGGAGCCTAGCACATGGCCTGCCATGTGGGGATCTAATAAATATTCGTTGATTACATTAACAATTTATTACTTTGTCGTTGAAAGTTCCCGTGACCCTGGTAAAGACAATTCGCTTCTACAAAATAAAGGTAGATAAAAGTATTGAATCCTTGCCATTTTCCAGACGCCTTCCTAAGTGCCATGGATGCTGTGGTGAATCAAACAAGATTTCTACCTTCATGGGCTGATAATCCAGTGCAGAAAGGCAGACAAATGAAACAAACAAACAATTACAGATTGGAAAAACTCATATCCATCCACAAGTCTTATTAGCAAACCAGATGGCATTTTTTTGAGGAAAATAAAGAAAAGCTACACTCCAGTGAAAATCATGACAGAAATTGTTTTCTTAAACTACATGTCACTATTGTTTTTAATACAAAAGCAATATGTGCTTATTGTAACAAATGAACTAATTGTCGTAGGCATACAAAGAAAAAGTTAATAAATCCAGAACCAACACCTGCCAGGCAGGGACGCTTTTATATATTTTCCCAGTATTATGCAAATATGTGAAGATATATATTATATATATACATATGTATATACGCACAAACACATATATATCTTCACATATGTATATATGTGTGTGTACACACACATATGTATATATGTGTGTGTACACACACATATATAATAACCATACACACACACACACACACACACACACATACACATATGTATATGGCTCTTACCTTATTCTGTTTCAAAAAAAGTAGACTGGCATTATACACAACATTGCAACTCAGTTTTTGCACCTGGTAATGCATCCTGAATGTTTCCTCCAGGCAACAGGTAGAGATCTTACTCAATCTTTTCAATATCTGTGTCATAATCCAAAGTGAGAGGACTGCCTCCCAGGTCAGCAAGTTTCTACTAATGACCAATCACCAGTGTTACACATGTAGAATTAATGTCCCAGCTCCACAAATTCTGACTCAATCAATTCAATCAATCATAGAATTTTGTCTGTTTTGAGCCAGAAGCAAGATAAACATTCTTTTTCAGGTGATCACACTCAAATAGTTGGTTTTAGACATAAGCTCTCAGGAATGAAAAGTAAGACCAGAGGCTAAGGCTCCATCAGAATTCTTTATCATTTAAATTGTATCTTCTTTTTTTTTTTTTAATTAAATCGTAGCTATGTACATTGATATGATCATGGTGTATCTTCTTTTGGATTTTAGCTTTAAACTAGCAGTAGCCTTATAATGCTGAGATGCTATTTGCATTAATGGTGATGATAAGTATATGGCACTTCCTTTGAGAATCTTGCTGTTCTAAATATTTTTAAATTGTGAATTGAATGATAAGTTATGATAAATACTTGCCAATGGCTAGAAATAAAGGGAATTTTTGTTCTGAGCTCTTGGAACTTAGAGGGTAATGTGGACTTAATCATGGAAAAAAAGATTTTTCTTTGTTTGTTTGTTCTTTTTTAGAAAACACAGACCAAATGTTCTTCTTTCTTAATGATTTGCAAGATTCCATTCTTTTGGATGGAACCCTTTTTAAAAATCCTCTCAAGGGGACTCTCTACCTGGTCTCTGTCTGAGAGCTTTTGAAAAGTTCCTTGGCTCCTTCAGCTTTCAAAGTGCTCTTTGGTCTCAGGATTGCCAGGAGGCAGCCTCAGGGCCCTAAAGTCTGTCCAGATTCCTGACCGATGCCCATCAGTGGCAAACCATGCAGTAAAAAGGTAGAATACCTCATCTAAAGAGACAAGGTGCAAGCACAACTCCCCACCCTGCCTCCTCCTAACCCAGACCTCAGACAATACACTTAATGCTCCTGAACCTCAGTCTCCTCATGACTAAAGTGCAAGAACTAGGGGCTGCTCCTGTGTCATGGACTGACAGTGACATACCCGGGGCTCCTGCCTTAGCCTATGAATCATAGCTGTCATTATCATGAATAGAGCTTGCCCTCTTTAGGGGAGAATAGTGTGTAACCAGCAAATGACCATAGACTAAGGAGGGCACAACCACAGGGGGAACAAACTCAGCGGAAGCGTGTGTGAGGGGTGACGCTGAAGCTGCTCCGAGAACTACAGGTAACAATTGGCAGAATGGAGAAGATGGAAGCTCGAAGGTCTGGCATCCAGGCAGTGGAAACTGATGGTGCAAAAACACGGAGGTGTGAAAAAAATAAGTCAGTATAGGAAAGGGTGTTATTGAGGCACTCTGGGGGTTTCAGGGGGTAATGGAAGCTGGCAGAAGGTAAGAAAACTGTATCCACTGAAGACCTAGGTCTGACATCTGCCATGCTATGACGGGAGGGCTGTCCCTTTCCAGCTGGGTTGACCTCTGCAAGCCTGGATCCCTGAGAATACCCTAAGGCAACTCTGAAGCCCCCATCCAAGCTTTCAGGGAGCTCCCCCAGAGGAAGCGTGCTGTGCCTCCCTGGCCTCTCATGCGTTTGCTACTATCCTGAAGCTCTTCTGACACTGAAGAGAAGCTGTTTCCACTTACAACTCTAAGAGGGAATGAGGCCTTTCTGTGCCGAGGCCCAGGGAGGAACATAACCGTGATTTACACACCATAAACTTTTGTGAGTTTTATTCACCTCAGTGGTCTGATATTAAACAGGCTCATGGGGCAGCCACAGTCACTGGCAGCTTTTCCGTGCAGCCCAGTGCTGGGGTGGGAGAAAGACAAACCAAGAGTAGCAAAAGAGATGCACCCTGGGCTTCAGACTCCTGGCCATCCTCCCTCAATATCAGAAGTCCCCAAATGCTGTTCTAAAGGCCAACTCCAACTCACTTAAAGTTCTATTTGGGTGACACAGTATGGACCTGTACCTTCCTGAAAAGTCTGTCATATGCAATGTGAAGGAACAAACTTGGTTGGAGGGAGGTTGATGGGGATATCTGTCCAACCTTGATGTGCTGGGAGGAAGGGTCCATGACAAAGGGACCTGGCACCTTGTCTGTCCTCAGATCAGTTCCTGGAACAAAGTGGGAATGGACTCTCTCTGCTTCTTGTAGCCCCTGTGTATGAACCTTCACACTCCTATTCTAATTCCATGAACCATCCAAGTCCAAATTCCTCCCTTCACCTCTATGTGCTCTCTGCCTCCAGTTCTTAGATCCCTGTCACTGCCCTTGGCCAATCCTCCATCCTTCCTGCAGCCCTTTGCACCTTCTCTCTCTTCCTCACTCATCCTTTTCCCTCTCCCTTCCTCCTGTATCACCAAGGAAATGCCAAACATTCTGCCTCTAATTGTAGAGCATTTTGTCACCTGACACCTAGTCCCAAACTTACGTGCCCAAACCTAGTCATATCAACAGGCCCACCACGAAGGAGAAGACCCAGCTTCAAAGATGGTTGGTATTGTATTCAATAAGTAGTAAGAAAATGTTTTCTTTTTAAGGGATTCACACTTACTTCAAAGAAAAGGACTAAATTCCATTCAAGAGAAACAAAACTGCCAGACTTGACTTTCCTGAGATTCATCTAGAACTATTGTATTAATTATCCATTGAGTAACAATTATTACAAAACTTAGTAACTTAAAACAATAATCATTTATTATCTCTCATTGTTTCTATAGGTCAGGAATTTGTGAGCAGCTCAGCTGGGCAGTTGTGCTTTCTCAAGAGGATACAGAGATCAGTCAGGGCTGCCATTATCTGAAGGCTTGACTAGGGTTGGAAAGTCTGTTTAAACAGTCCAGTGAGAGTCATTTACACAGCTATTAGTAATTAGCCTTGGTTCCTCTCTATATAGGTGCTTCCATGGGGCTGATCGAGTGAACTTACAGAGGCTGACTTCCTTCAGAGCAAGTGATCCAAGTGATCAACATGGATCTTCTAAGGCAGTGCTTCTCAACCTTCCTAATGCCACGACCCTTTAATACAGTTCCTAATGTTGTGGTGACTCCAAACCATAAAATTATTTCATTGCTACTTCATAACTATAATTTTCCTACTGTTCTTGTAATGTAAATATCTGATGTGCAGGATGTATTTAGGCAACCCTTGTGAAAGGGTCATTTGACCTCCAAAGGGGTCATGACCCATAGGATGAGAACCGCTGTTGTAAAGCCCTTCTAAAACCTCACAAATCACACACAATCATGGACACTGCATTCTGTTTCATGTGCACGCAGATCAGCTCTGATTTTGTGTTGGGAGAACACTGCAGGAGTGAACAGCAGAAGGTAAGAACACCTGGGGTGAGGGCTGTCTTAGAAGCTGGTTACCACAACCCACTCACAAACCACGCATGTCCTTTAATATCTGCTTTCCTCCTCAACATCCCTTCCAGTTGGTTTGTTTCTCCATTTGCTCTTATGGCTCTTGTACTGCCCTTATTTTAGGTTCATTTCCTCTTTCTTCTGATAGTTTAAAGTAATTTATACATTAGGTAATCAAAAAATGGGGATTTCACACCCACCTTCATGCAACTGTTGTCTAACAAATGTGCCCAGCATGCAACACCTGGCTCATATTAGATACACAATAAATCTAATGGCTCTTTCTATTGTAATTATTTATGTTGCCATTATTATTTCCTTTCCCATTTTATTTTATTTTATATTTTTATTATTGTTAAATCATAGCTGTGTACATTAGTAGAATCAAGGGGTACAATGTGCAGGTTTCATATACAATCGGAAATATTCTCATCAAACTGTTCAATGTAGCCTTCATGGCATTTTCTTAGTTACTGTGTGTAGGCAATTGTTTTTTAGTAAGTTTCACCTGTACCCATTCCAAGATGCACCTTAGATGTGGCCCTACTCATTACCTTCCCTTTACCAAAATCTCCCCCCTCCCTTCCCCTTCCTTGGCCCTTTCCCCATAGTCATGTGCTATAGTTGGGTTATAGCCTTCATGTGAAAGCTATAAATTTGCTTCATAGTAGGGCTGAGTACTTTGGATACTTTTTTTTCCATTCCTGAGATACTTTGCTAAGAAGAATATGTTCCAGCTCCATCCATGTAAACATGAAAGAGGTAAAATCTCCATCTTTCTTTAAGGCTGCATAATATTCCATGGTATACATGTACCACATCTTGCTAGTCCATTCGTGGGTTGATGGACACTTGGGCTTCTTCCATGACTTAGCAATTATGAATTGGGCTACAATAAACATTCTGGTACAGATGTCTTTGTTATATTGTGATTTTTGGTCTTCTGGGTATAAATCTAGTAAAGGAATTATAGGATCGAATGGCAGGTCTATTTTTAGGTCTCTAAGTATTCTCCAAATATCCTTCCAGAAGGAATGTATTAGTGTGCATTACCACCAGCAGTGTGGAAGGGTGCCCTTTGCTCCACATCCATGCCAACATCTCTGGTTTTGGGATTTTGTTATGTGGGCTACTCTTACTGGGGTTAGGTGATATCTCAAAGTAGTTTTGATTTGCATTTCTCTGATGATTAAGGATGATG
>CAUYPK010016124.1:0-11949 GCA_963574355.1 Loris lydekkerianus | reverse complement strand
AGCAAAGTATCCCAGGAATGTAAGAAAAAGTATCCAATGTACCCAGCCCGACTATGAAGCTAAATTATGGCTTTCTCATGAAGGCTATAACCCAACTATACCACAAGACTATGGGAAAAGGGCCAAGGAAGGGGAAGGGAGGGGGGAGGTTTGGGTGGAGGGAGGGTAATGGGTGGGGCTACATCTATGGTGCATGTTAGAATGGGTACAGGTGATTGCACTAATGTACACAGCTATGATTTAACAATTAAAAAAATGAAAAAAAAAATATAATGAAATGAAATAATGTCCTTTCCAGCAACTTGATAGGTACTGGGGATCATTATCCTAAGTGAAGTACCTTAGCAATGGAAAATCAAATATGACATGTTCTCACAAGTGAGAGCTAAATGATGTGTACACGTGTTCATAACATGGTGCAGTAACATTAAAAACTAAGGAAGGTGAGGATGGGTGGGAATGAAGAATAACCTAGTGATTAGGTACAATGTGAACAATTTTGGTGTTGGGCACACTAAAAGCCCTACCTTTATCAGTATATGATTCATCCATATAACAAAACCACTTCTAACACATAAGTACACTGAAATAAAAAAAATAAAAAAAATAAAAACTTTTAGAACATTTTTCTCTTTGATTCAAAAAACATTTCTTAATTTTTAAAAAGGTTATCAAAAATGCATAATAGTTGTATATATTCATGGCATACATGTATTTTGATGCAAATGTACTCATGCAATGTGTAATGATCTCATGTGCACAATTGGGGTATCCATCACCTCAAATATCATTTCCTTGTGTTGGGAACTTTCCAAATCTACTTTTCTAGTTATTTGAAATATACATTATTGTTTACCATCGCCACTATACTTGTGTACCAAATACTAACTTTTATACCTTCTATGCATTTTTGCACCCAATGGGAACTCCTTTTTATCCCTTCTTCCAGCCAACTAACCTTCCAGAGACAGAAAAATGTTACATATTCTCACTCATATGTGGTAATTTAAACAGTTGATCTCAGGGAAGTAGAGAATATAGTGATGTTTACCAGAGGCTAGCATGATTTCTTATTATTTTATTAATAAACACAGTTCTAGTCATTGCCATTTATAGGCAGTCTTTCTGCAGTGTTATCAATGTCATCTTCCTCATCACTACTATCATAATCACCTTAATTTGAAACCATTTAGGTTATTTTACTGTCAATGAATGAACAACTGGGGTCTCATTATCAGTGTTTGAAACTTCATTGATGGACTCAGAAGGTATATGTTTGGCAGATATATGGAAGTTTGACACAATTCTTTTTCTCACTTCTCATACAGAATCCTTCAAAGTTACCATTTTTTAATCATTATCACTGAACATAGTTAAAGGCCAGAGTTTACTTCAGGTATATACAACTGTGCCTTGAGTCACTGTGTTCCAAGCATTGGCAGCAGCATATATAGCTGTTAGATGTAAATAAAGGATGCTATACTTTTAAACTTTCTTTATTTGATGCTAAATGTTTTGAAAATATTTCACACCAACAATAGTATGGTAACTATTGTTACCATACTATTTAATAAAGTATCTATACATTCACTTTTCACAGATCTAATGATATCCTGGTCTCCATGGCCATCTATCCATGACAAGATTACTTATATCACATTTGAAGAATAGTGCATGGAATAAATATTGTTTGCATGGAATAAATATTGTTTGGGGTGGAAATTTCAGCTGTAGGATGAGCAGAAAAATTGTCAAAATATCATAAAATCTTTCTGTTGTCCTCCAGTCTGGCTCTGTGCAGTGGGCCTAAGTTACTGGTATAAAATGTTTGTGAAACCAATAGGAACAGATGTCCCTGGTGATCCATGCTTTTTTGTTAGCAAAAATAAAAACCTGATAAGAAATTCATTCCTTGAAAACAATGAAAATGCAAGCTTTTGCTTATCATAGCAAGTTTACTCTTAGGCATGCCTGCTGCATTAGCATATCCCAGCACAGATATCCTGTTCCTGTCATCCTTAATTCCTGTAAGGACTGTCTCATCAGCTGGCTGTAATCAGAGTCTTTCTAGGGAAGTATCACCAAAGCAGTGATGCTTTATCAGCATTGCAGACTTGTTCTGGCATCAACTTTTTCTCTGCAATGACCTTGTTAAACTCATCAATGAATTACTGTACTCCTTATGATAAGCAGATGCTTTATCACCACAAATATTTCAAAATGCAATGCCATGTGTTTTCTAAAATTCTGCTGAAAGTCTGTTGGATTGTCAGTTTCTTCAATTTTTAGTTCATTATGATAGTTCTATGCTTGCTTCATCAGCACACCATTACGTAGTGTGTGTTTACTGCAATGCTGATGGATCCAGTCTTTCAATACATGATTGAGATTTTCATTTTTAGCTTTATGCTGTATTTTTCTATTTTTTCATTAACTTCTATTCATTACCTTCAGCATAGAATTTCAACAGTTTATCCTTCTGTTTATTCAGATCATATATGGTAGTCATTCCAATACCAAAGTCTTCTGTAAGACATTTCACATTTACACTGATGTCCACTTTCCTCCACAGCATCATTTTCTGTGCTATAGTTAAAATAGAATAATTTCTTTTTCTTATCACTTTTTCTCATAGAGGTATCTATGAAACTTTTTGAAACTTTTAATATTTTACATCCAAAAATAGAGAATAATGAAACAAATAATTAAAATAATCCACCCTGAAATACGTATGGAGGTCATAGCACCATTATAAAGAATCTCCTGTCAGTGCATTGACCTGCACATGTTCCATTTTATTGCTTTTTGTGGGTGTTCTTGCAAAACGAAACCTGGACATTCCCAGAAGAGAAATGTCACAGGTAAAGCAGACTTGAACAGTCTTTTTTCCTCTTGGGGATGGTTAATAAATTGTCTTATGTGCCTGTGTTTTGACAGCAACACATTACATGAAGTTTCATGAGTAATTTTCTTCTTGTGGTATCATTCTGGCACTCTCAAAGTTTTGGATTTTGGAGCATTTAGGATTTTTGATTTTTTAGATTAAGGATGATCAACCTATATAAGCCAAAATATCACACTGTTGGAGGCATAGTGATGTGATAAGAAATGGAACATGGAAATATATTAATAGAATTAGGGTAGACCAAGAATAACCTATATGTTAAGAGATAGGGCTTTCAGTGTTAAGTTGTTTCTTCCCACTGCATAATAGCAATAAAAAAAAAGTAGGTTCTAGAATGATTTCAGTGATTTCAGTGGGCAATTTTCTCACTTTATGTAAATTGCATTGACCACAAATATCAAAGCCTACCTTCAAGCAACTAGGGACAAAGCAAGGTGCTAAGACTATTATACACACATATTCACTGCCAAGCTTATTTTCTGTGTAAATAGTAAATTCAATTAAAAGCAACTTTACCTGAGTGTCTTTAAACTTCTTATAGATATGACTTTCTAGTCATTCCTATAACATTTGGTGCATATGGCAGGGTTGTCAAGAAGATAAAAGCTTACCTTCCCATCCTCCACCATCTAGTTGAAAGAGTTTATCAAATAGCATCTGGAAGGATTGGGGTTATGTTCTATGGAAATTGTTTATAATTTTCTATGGAGTATTTTCGTTGTTGGAAGTTAAGAAAATCTTTTTTCGTCATCTATACCAGAGTTAATGATCTCAAAAGTATAGATGAAAGTGCATACATTTGGAAAATAGGAAGTAACGGAGGCCAAGATACCTGCTGAGTGAGGGATGTGGCTTTGAGTTTAGAGGGCTTAGCATTAGTTACCAGACCCATCACAGCTCTTCATCAGGAGGCAGCTGTGGTTTTTTTTTATAAAGAAGGTACTGAAAGCCTGGGAAGCTAAGCCTGGTCTGCTTGTCCCTGGTTCTCTTCCTTTCAGTACTCTGCAACCTTATGACACTGTAACTTCAAGGAGGCTGGATTCCAGTGATAGCCTTTCTTATTTCCTCTCGGCTTTATTGAAATATTATAGAATGGAAAAAAAACAAATCGTATATAATTAAGACAGACAACATACATATATATACATACACAGAAATATGGCATATATATATACACATTATGAAATAACTACCATTAATAAAGGTAACACATCCATCGTCACATAATTAACTCTTTGTGTGCAGAAAGAACACATCAGATCTACTCTTAGAAGACTGCAAGTATGAAACACAGTATTAGCAATTATAGACCCCATTTTGTACATTAGTTTCCCTGAAATGTATTATTAGCCTTATAACTAAGTATTTGTAGTCTCTTACCAATATTACCCCATCCTTCCCCCACCCCAGACCTTGGTAACCGTCACTTTATTCTCTGCTTCTATGAGTTCAACTCTTTTGGACTCCACGTATAAGTAAGATTATACTGTATGGTCACTGAATGTCTGTATATCTGGTTTATTTCACTTAACATAATGTCCTATAGGTTAATCTATATTGCTAAAAATGGCTGGACAAGGTATTCATTTTTTTTTATGGCTAAATGGCATTCATTGTGTGTGCATGTGTGCACGTGTGTGTGTGTTTCACATGTTTTATCTACTCATATGTCATGGGCATTTAACTTGTTTTTACATCTTTGCTATTGTGAATAATGTTGCAATAAACATGAATGTGCAGATATCTTTTGAGATACTGATTTCATATAATGGTCAATGGCTATATAAAAAGGTACTGACCATCAGCAATCAATTAGAGCAAGCAATAAAATAAAAACCATGATTAGTTATCATCTCATACCTGTTAAGGTGGTTATTATCAAATAGAAGATATTTTGATGCAACTATACCATATGAATTAATTAAATGAAAGTAATTGGCATATCTGTCACCTCAGACATTTAACATTTCTTTGTGTTAGAAACATCCCAGTTTCACTCTTTCAATCATTTTAAAGTATACTTTAACTTTTTGTTGATTATAGTGACTTTTTGTGATACTGAATAGTTTTTATTCTGTTTAACCATCTAACTATATTGTTACACAAATTAACTAGCTCCACTTTATTCCCACCACCTTACTACTCTTTCCAGCCTCTGCTAACAGTTGTTCTACATTCTGTCTCCATGAGCTCAATTGTTTTTATTAGTTAGCTCCCACATATGAGTGAGAACTTGTGAGCACATCATATGTACCCTATAAAGGTGTACAACTATTTTGTACACATAAGAATTTAAATAAGGCTTCGCACCCATAGCTAAGTGGCTAGAGCACGGGCCATATACACCAAGGCTGGTGGGTTCAAACTAGGCCTGGGCCTGCTAAACAACAGTGACGACTGCAACAAAAAAATAGCTGGTATTGTGGTGGGCATCTGTAGTCCTAGCTACCTGGGAGGCTGAGGCAAGACACTCGCTTAAGCGCAAGACTTTGAGGTTGCTATGAGCTGTAACGCCACGGCACTCTACTGAGGGTGACATAATAAGACTTTATCTCAAAAAAAAAAAAAAAAAAAAGATATAAATAAATAAATAAATAAATAAGACAAGAGATAACAGCATTGGTGAGGGTAAAGATTAAACAGGTCATTTGTACCCAGTGAATGGAATACAAATTTGTCCTACCATTATAGAAAATGTTATTGAGGTTCCTTCAAAAATTAAAAATAGAATTACCCACTAGGAAAGGTGGCTGACACTGTAATCCTATCATTCTGGGAGGCTGAGGCAGGTGGGTTGCTTGAGTTCAGGAGTTTGAGATCAGCCTGAGCAAGAGCAAGATGCCATCTGTACTAAAAATACAAAAACTAAGCTCGGCAGGGTTCCTGTAGTCCCAGCAACTCAGGAGGCTGAGGCAACAATATTGATCAAACCCAAGAGTTTGAGAGATTGCTGTGAGCTTTGAGTCTATGGCATTCTTCTCAGGGTGAGACTCTGTCTCAATAAAAAAGAAAAAATAAATACATAGACATCTGGAACTGAATAGAAAACCATGAGATGAAATTAATATCTTACAGCCACCTGATCTTTGATAATAAACCAACCAAGAACATACACTGGGGAAAATAACCCCTATTCAACAAATGGTGCTGAGAGAACTGGATGGCCACATGTAAAAGACAGAAATTCATCCCACACCTTTCTCCTCTCATTAAAATTGATTCAAGATGGATGAAAGATCTAAATCGAAGCACGAAACAATACAAATCCTCGAAGAAAGTATGGGAAAAAAACTTGAAGATATTGACCTAAGGAAAGACTTTGTGAAGAAAACTCCACTGGCAATTGAAACAACAACAAAAATAAACAAATGGAATTTAATTAAACTGAATAGCTTCTGTACAGCTAAGGAGATAACAACCAAGGCAAATAGACAGCCATCAGAATGGGGAAAGATATTTGCATATTATGAATCGGACAAGAGCTTGATAACTAAGATCTACAGAGAGCTCAAATTAAGGACATAAAAAGAACTCAAATTAAGAACATAAAACTCCCCTGAGATATCACCTAACCTCAGTGAGAATGGCCCACATCACAAAATCTCAAAGCTGCAGATGCTGGCATGGATGTGGAGAGAAGGAAACACTTTTACACTGCTGGTGGGACTGCAAACTAATACAATGTTTTTGGAAGGAAGTATTAAGAATCTTCAAAGACCTCAAACTAGACCTCCCATTTGATCCTGCAATCCCATTACTCAGCATCTACCCAGAAGAAAAAATATAATTTTATCATAAGGACATTTGCACTAGACTGTTTATTGCTGCTCAGTTTATAATTGCCAAATTGTAGAAACAACCTAAATGGCCACCTATATAGGAATGGATTAACAAGCTGTGGTATATGTATACCATGAATACTAATTGGCCACAAAAAGATGGTGACTTTACATATTTTGCATTAACTTGCATAAAGCTGAAACACATCTTTCTTAGTAAAGCATCACAAGAATAGAGAAGCAGGAATCCATTGTACCAATTCTGATATGGGGACAATTGATGCTAGTACATGGCAAGGGGTGGGGGAATGCGGGAGTGGAGGGAGGGAAAGAGGGAGAAGGTTGGGGGGGTCACAGTGTGTGACGCACCTCTTGCAGGCAGGACACAAGAGGAACTTTACCTAACAAATGCAAAGCAGTGTAACCTAATTCTTTGTACTCTCAATGAATCCCCAACCATAAAAAAAAAAGAAAAAGAAAAAATAGAATTAGCTTATGATCAAGCAATCCTACTTCTGGGTGTATATCCAGTGATAGCTTTTCTAAGATATCTCTCTAGATGACACTTTCTGGCACATTTATAATTTGTGTCCCAGTACAACACTTCCAGTGGACACTGTGCACCTCACATCAACCTGGAGAGAATCTCAGAAAGGAATAATTATTTTCTAGTGCCCTAGTTTCTATTGCTGAGACTATCTGTGGTTTTATGGTCTTTTTTGACTTCCATTAAGGCCTGAAGATACTATTAATAATGTAGTAATTTTGTCCCATTAAGTATAAGCAGAGCTTTTTAGGAAAAATGAGTGACCTGGATTCTTTCCTTATACAACATGTAGTACTTCCAATAGGAAGGAAAAAGGGAAAGTTCAACAGGAGGATGTTCAGCTTAATAGTCAGCTCTGGAAGAATAAAGTCAAGGAGAAAGCATCTGCACTTAAAAATGCTCAACCTGCTCCTGCTTGTAATGCTGGGTGTGTAGTGCCATGATACTCTTTGTCCTAAAGTCTTTCACAAATAATAAAATTGTAAGAGTAATGACCACTTGAGTTCTCTAGGGAGAGATATAATCTATCTCTAGATGGAGGGGCCCTGAATGTCCTATTAGGCTACTAGATCAGCTTTGGTTGAACGATGCTGTCAGTCATGGCAGCACTTATGGAACCTGTCTAGTTACAAGACTTCAGACCTGAAGTGTCTAGTGCAGCAACTGATACACGTAATGTAGAACCTGCTGCAAAACACGGAACCAAATAAGCCATAATTGGTGTGACAAAGTAGGCGCTGGTTGGGAGTCAGGAGGAACTGACTGGAACCCCTGTTTATCTAGGATTGCAGCATGAGTTGTCCATAATACACCTTCAAAGTATTTTTATTTACATTCCCATAAATTCAGATGCTAGGTAGTTGTGTTATTTATGGGGAGATATTTGTATTTTACTCAGAGGGGTCCTGGACTCTCAATTATTGGCCTGTGAGCTCTCAAGGCTCAATGTACAAAGAGAAGAGCTGTCATGATAAGGAAGCAATAGAGCACCTCACATTAAAAACTGAGTGCAGGGCTAATGTGGTTGCAAATGAATAAAGCCCTTATTTATACAGCTGCTACTCTCTTCTTTTCCTTCTTGAAATTGATACAGACCTTCAGAGTAAAATATTGCAAAGCCTCACTTCGTGAAAACTACACTGATCATCAACCTTCAGCTACATGTATACGAGAAATGGATTTTTAAAATCCATTATTGAATATCCTTCACACTGTATGCTTTCTGCAATTGAAAGCAATCTTAAAATGAATCAAAAACATTTGAGTTTATTCCATATCTTGGCTCTTATGAAAAATAATGCTGCAATAATTTTGGAAGTGCAGATATCTCTTCAACAAACTGGTATTATTTACCTGGGAGAGATTACATAATATTAAAAGGTATATATTATATTTTTTAAATCAGTTACATAGGTCAATCTTTTCATTTTATGTAAAAATTAAATAAAATAAATGAAAAAGAAATCCTTTGTATGGAACAAGAAAAGAGCCCCAGTAACTTAAGTAACCTTAAACAAAAGGGATAAATTGGGAGGCATCACTTTTCCAGACTCCAAGGCAGTCATACCCAAAAAGGCATGGTACTGACACAGGGACAGAGTCATAGTCCAATGGATCCAAACAGAATACCCAGAGGTAGAACCATCCTCATATTGCCAACTGATGTTTGACAAAGCAGACAAAAACATATACTGTGGGAAAGGAATCCTTATTCAATAAGAGGTGTTGGGGAAATTGGATAGCCACATGAGCAAATATGAGACAGTTCCAACACCTCTCACCACTCACAAAAATTAATTCACAATGGATAATACACTTAAACGAAAGGCATGAAAATATAAGATTCTAGAAGAAAATGTGAAAAATACTACGGACATTGGCCTAGGCAAAGGATATTCTGCACAGCCAAGGAAACAATTGATACAGAGTAAATAGACAACTTAAGGAATGGGAGAAAATATTTGCATGCTGTACATCAAACAAAGGGCTGATAACAAGAATTTATAAAGAACTCAAGCAAATCAGCAAGAAAAAATTCGAACAACTCCATAAAAATGTGGCCAAAAGACATAAGCAGAAGCTTTGCAAAAGAAGATTGACTAACAGCCAATAAACACATGGAGAAATGCTCAACAATCATCAGGTAAATGCAAATCAAAACCACAATGAGGTGCATGGGTGGTTCAGTGGTAGAATTCTCACCTACCATGTGGGAAGTACGGGTTCGATTCCTGGCCCATGCAGCCTGCTGCCCCCTTGGCTCACCTTCCATAGCTCACTGGTTAAGGTGCCAGTCATATGTACCAGACTGGTGGGTTCAAACCTGGCCCGGGCCTACTAAACAACAATGACAACAGCAACAACATATCGAGGTATTATGGTGGGCTCCTGTCATACCAGCTACTTGGGAGGCTGAGGCAAGAAAATCACTTAAGCAATATAGTGAGACTCTGCCTCAAAAACAAACAAACAAAAAAAAAAAAAACAAAACACAATGATATAACATCTAACACCACTTAGAATGGCTTTTACCGGAAAGTTCTGAAACAATAGAACTGGTATGAATGAGAGAGAAAGGAACATAAATACACTGTTGGTTGTACTGCAAACTGGAACAATATCTTATGGATATACCTCAAAGAACTAAAAATAGACCTACCATTTTATTCAGCAATCCCACTGTTGGGTATTTACCTATAGGAAAATAAAAATCATTTGATCAAAAACACACGCACTCGAATGTTTATGATAGCACAATTCACAAATTGTAGAACTAACCCAAGTGCCCGTGAGTACATGAGTGGCTTAATAAAATGTGCTGGGGAACTAAAAGCTTTTGTAGCAATGTAGGGGGAACTGGATACCATTCTTCCAAGTGAAGTAATGCAGGAAGAGAAAAACAAACACCACATGTCTGTGCTATTAAATTGAAACTCATTGATCAACACCAGATGCACAACAGTCATAAAACTCTATGAAAAGCAAGCAGGTGAAAGAGAAGGAAAGAAGGGAGGGTTAACATCACACCTAACCTGTATAATGCACACTCTATTTGACAGGCACATTTATGTGTTTGACACAAACTACAAAAGAAATTCATGTAACTAAAACATTTGTACCCCCATAATAAATATCCTGAATTAATTTAAAAGGGGGAAAAATAAATTTAAGAACCATTCTCAAAAACAATTTTTAAAAAAGAACCATTCTCACCAATTTTTGAACTCAGGCAGCTATTTTGTGTGGGTGTGTGTAGCTTAATTTTTGTGGACTTTATGATTAGAATATGACCAGATACACCTTATGAGTTAATTAGCATAAGCTCTTTAAAAACTCATTTGGAAAAGGACAATATTCTCTGTTGGAAAATAGTTTTGTTTTTTTTTTGTTTAGAAACGATTGAACAAATAGTCCCGGTCAGTTACAACATTATGCCTCAATTGTCAAAAGAATTGATAAATTCTGACTATACAGATAAATCTCTCATCAACTTATCTCATCAGGCAACATTTTCACAGATTTTAAAATAGCTTTACCTGCATATAATTCACATACCACAATGTTTTTCCTGTTGATGTGTACAACTTAGTGGTGTTTTCACACATTTTTGTGAAATAAGAACAATCTAATTTCAGAATATTGACATCACTTCTAAAAGAAACCCCTATACTCAATAGCTTTCATATGCTCGTCACTCTCTGTTTCTTGTTTCCGTCACTATAATGTTGCCTTTTCTGGAAATGTAATGCAAATGAAATCATACAGGATGTGGTAATTTGTGACTAACTACTTTCCTTTAGCATGATGCTTACAACATTCATTATGTTGTGGCATGTTTCCTTAACTTATGTTTTTTGATGAGTAATGTTCTATGTTACACACGTGCCCTTCATCATTTATCGATTCGTAAGCTGAAGGGCATTTAAGCAGTTCCTATTTCTTTGCTATTATGAACAAAATGCTGCTGTGAACATACAAGTTTTTCTGTGGACATGTTTCCACTTTTCTTGGGTATGTACATAAGAGAAGAATTGCTAGTTTATTCAGGAATTTCATTTAACATTTTGAAGAACTGGTCAAATGTTTTCTAAAGTAGTCACATCATTTCATACTTCTTCCAGTGATACATGAGGGTTACAATTTCTCGGCATCCTTACTAACATTTTTACAGTCTGTTTTTTACATTTTATAAAGTCATTCCAGGGAGTAGCAAAGTATGGCTCATTGTACAGAGCTTTTACTTACTTGTGTTCTACTGATGACAAATAATAAAGATCTTTTCATGTGCTTGTTGATTATTTCTATGCATTCTTTGGAGAAATGTATATGTACATTATACATTGTACGTTCATTGCCCATTTTTAAAATTGGGTCATTTTTTTTTTCTTTTTCTTTTTCTTTCTTTCTTTCTTTTTTTTTTTTTTTGTTAAATCATAGCTGTGTACATTAATGCGATCATGGGGCACCATACACTGGTTTTATAGACCATTTGACATATTTTCATCACACTGGTACCATAGCATTCCTGGCATTTTCTTTATTGTGTTAAGACATTTATATTCTACATTTACTAAGTTTAAGTTTCGCATGTACCCTTGTAAGATGCACCACAGGTGTAGTCCCACCAACCACCCTCTCTCTGCCCATCCTCCTCCCTCCCTCCCCTCCTTCTCCTCCTTCCTCCTATTCTTAGGTTATAACTGGGTTATAGCTTTCAT
>CAUYPK010016122.1:0-16240 GCA_963574355.1 Loris lydekkerianus | reverse complement strand
GAATCCCTGAAAGTGATGAAGTGGCCTCACAAGACACAGAGGCCCTTCTCCATGAAATTATGAAAGAGAATTTTCCAGACATGCCAAGATATTCTGAAATTCAGATAGCAGACAGTTTCAGAACCCCAGCACAACTCAATCCGAATAAGACATCACCCAGGCATATCATAATTAACTTCACTAAAGTTAATATGAAGGAGAAAATTCTGAAAGCAGCCAGATATAAGAAATCCATAACCTACAAAGAGAAGAATATTAGAATGACTGCAGATCTCTCTGCTGAAACTTTTCAAGCCAGAAGAGGGTGGTCATCAACTTTTAATCTCCTAAAGTAAAATAAATTTCAACCCCGGATCCTGTATCCAGCTAAACTGAGTTTCATTGATGATGGAGAAATTAAATACTTTAATGACATTCATATGTTGAAGAAATTTGCCATAACCAAACCAGCTCTTCAGGATATTCTCAGACCTATCCCTCGTAATGACCAGCCCAATCCTCTACCACAAAAGTAAACTCACTCAGAAACTTTTCATCAAACTCCAACTTCCACAGTGGTGAAAATATTAAAAATGTCCACTGGACTTTCAAAAAACTTGATACCCGAATTTTACCAGACTTATCAATATTCTCCATTAATGTGAATGGCTTAAACTGTTCTCTGAAGAGGCACAGGTTAGCTGACTGGGTACAAAACCTCAGGCCAGATCCTTGCTGCATACAAGAGTCACATCTTATCTTAAAAGATAAATATAGACTCAGGGTGAAAGGATGGTCTTCCATATTTTAGGCAAATGGCAATCAGAAAAAAGCAGGTGTTGCAATTCTATTTGCAGACACAATATGAACCAAGAAAGTAAGAAAGGAGAAGAATGATCACTTCATAATTGTTAAGGGTAATACTCAATATGATGAGATTTCAATTATTAGTATCTATGCACCCTCAATTATTAATATCTGTGCACCCAACCAGGATTCACCTCAATTTATAAGAGATACTCTAACAGACATGAGCAACTTGATTTCTTCCAGCTCCATAATAGTCGGAGATTTCAACACTCCTTTGGCAGTGTTGGATATACCCTCCCATAAGAAGCTAAGCAAAGAAATTTTAGATTTAAATGTAACCATCCAACATTTGGATTTAGCAGACATGTATAGAACATTTCATCCCAACAAAACTGAATACATATACTTCTCATCAGCCCACAGAACATACTCCAAAATTGATCACATCTTAGGTCACAATTCTAACCTCAATAAATTCAAAGGAATAGAAATTATTCCTTGCATCTTCTCAGACCACCAGGGAATAAAAGTTGAACTCAGTAACAACAGGAATCTGCATACTTATACAAAAACATGGAAGTTAAATAACCTTATGCTGAATCATAGATGGGTCAGAGATGAGATTAAGAAGGAAATTGCCAAATTTCTAGAACAAAATGACAATGAAGACATGAATTGTCAGAACCTCTGGGATACCACAAAGGCAGTCCTTAGAGGGAAATTTGTATCACTGCAAGCCTTCTTGAAGAGAATGGAAAGAGAGGAAGTTAACAACTTAATGGGACATCTCAATCAACTGGAAAAGGAAGAACATTTCAACCACAAACCCAGTAGAAGAAAAGAAATAACCAAAATTAGAGCAGAATTAAATGAAATTGAAAACAAAAGAATTATACAACACATCAATAAATCAAAAAGTTGGTTTTTGGAAAAGGTCAATAAAATAGATAAACCTTTGGCTAACCTAACCAGGAAAAAAAGAGTAAAATCTCTAATCTCATTAATCAGGAATGACAAAGATGAAATGACAACAGACTCCTCAGAAATTCAAAAAATCCTTAATGAATATTACAAGAAACTTTATTCTCAGAAATATAAAAATCTGAAGGAAATTGACCAATACTTGGAAGCACGTCACCTTCCAAAACTTACCCAGAATCAAGTGGTAATGTTGAACTGGCCAATATCAAGTTCTGAAATAGCATCAACCATACAAAATCTCCCTAAAAAGAAAAGCCCGAGACCAGATGGCTTCACATCAGAATTCTACCAAACCTTTAAAGAGGAATTAGTACCTATAATTACTCAACCGTTTCTAAAATGTAGAAAAAGAAGGCAGACTACCCAACACGTTCTATGAAGCAAACATCTACCTGATCCCGAAACCAGGAAAAGACCTAACAAGAAAAGAAAATTATAGACTAATATCACTAATGAATATAGATGCAAAAATATTCAACAAGATCCTAACAAACAGAATCCAGCAACACATCAAACAAATTATACATCATGATCAAGTTGGTTTTATCCCAGGGTCTCAAGGCTAGTTCAATATGTGTAAATCTGTAAGTATAACCTAACTAGGTGGGCGGAGGGAGTGTGATTGGTGTGATTACACCTGCAGTGCATCTTACAAGGGTACATGTGAAACTTAGTAAATGTAGAACGTAAATGTCTTAACACAATAACTAAGAAAATGCCAGGAAGGCTGTGTTAACCAGTGTGAGGAAAATGTGTCAGTCTATAAAACCAGTGTATGGTGCCCCATGATTGCATTAATGTACACAGCTATGATTTAATAATAAAAAAATAATTTCAAGCCATTGGCCCTAGCACCTCCTCCCACCCTCATTTCACCTTAATCCAACTTTAGTTAAAGATTTATCAACATAATAACTCCTTGGCATGAACCTACATAGGTCTGATGCTTCCATTACACTTCTAGAAAATCCACAAGCCAAGATATAACCTTTCGCTTTCTTTACATTTGAACAGTAAAGTTTTGTAAGAAAAAAACTTGAAAATGACCAGACTTGTAACACCAAAAACAAATTTGTGATCTTGAACTGCAAATGGGTTCTCAATTCTTCTTGGAATTCCTATGCTACTTTTAAAGAAAGACTATTTTCCTGTTTTTTTCTTTTTTTTTGGAGCAAGTATTTCATGCTTGTTTCTTCCTCTCCAGGCTGCTGCTTTCCGTAACTCCCTTTCCACTTTTAGTTAATGACTTTGCATCGTACTTCATGAAATTCTGAAGGCTTCATAGAAAAATATGCAACATATTATTTTTTATTGTGTATGTAAGGTTCACAACATAATTTTCTGATATACTAACACACAGTGGAATGGTTACTATTGTCAAGGAGTTATCTACTTTCTAGCATAGTTATTACCCTTATATTCTCCTGTGTAAGCACATAAAATCCACTCCATTAGCAAATTTTTAGTATGTGATTCAATATTATAATTATAGTTCATATATGTGTGTGAATTCTAAAAACAAAGTGGAGTACATTAAAATAGGTGTAATGGTGGAAGGAAAAGGGAAATGTTGGGCAAAAGGTGTAAAGTTGAAGACATGATCTTGTTAAATGTATCACTCTGTCACTTTTTTTTTTTTTTCCACATTAAGTGTCCTACTAATGTTCCCTCAGAGGAGAGCAATTGTACCTGGGCAGCTGCCCACAATCTTCACTCTTTTCTTTGAGAGTGGTGAACTGGCAGGCTGCTTTTAGTCTGCCATATTTTCAACCCCACCTAAAGTAATTTCTAAATTTATTTTGTTCATTCATTACAAGCAATCGACTACCGTCAACTTCCTTTCTAATCCTTGTCTAAACTCTTGCCATGTTTTCCTTCTCTACTACCAGTTATATTTACCTCTTGTCTGCACAGCTGCCCCACAGCTTCCCATCTCCCTATATTTGTGTCTGCTCCCTATGGCCCATTCTCCACCTAATAGCCAAAGGGATTCTTTGAAAATGGCCTTAGAATCATATTTCTATCCTATAAAGACACCTTTAATTGCGTTCCATTGTATGTATGACAAAATCGAGTCCCTTAGCCATGGTCCAGGACTCTATATAAAATCTTGCCTAACATGTGTCACCACCCATGTCTCTCACATCACCCTCCTCTATGCTCACTCTTCTCTTGCGCCATTTAAAGTTCTTTCTGTTTCTTCAAAATTGTGCTCAGTCTGGCCTCAGGACTTCTGCCCTTTTTGCCCACATATGAACACACTTCTCCAAATTCTTACCTGGGTTGGTTGGTTTTTATCATTCAGCTATCAGCTAACATATCAACCCCTTAGAAAGTATTCCCTGACCAACTCAATTTCTTTAATATCAAATCCTAAGCATTCACAATATCAGAGTTATCATTTACTTTTCTTGCATAATCTGAAGTTGAATTACTGGCTTATCATATAAACTTTCATCTATAGCATAATATAAGCAGACATTTTGCTCCAGTAGTTGAAAACTCCAGTTCTGAAACAATTCTGGTTATAATTGCCATTTATATTGCTTTACCAATGAAACATAATTGAATCTTGACAACACGATCATAATCAAATGATACACACAAGCTCACATAATTTATGAAGCTGAGCTTCCGACTCTCGTTCACAATCAAGAGATATTGATGAAAAAGAACACAAGGTTCTATTGCATTTTGATCAATATTAGGCAGGTGCAAATTAGATGTTGTTTTGTCATATTTTAGGGCAGCTTGTTTCCAATTGTGTTAAAAGTGATCATTGATCACCTGAAAATCCTTAGTACATTTATATACTAGATTTAGCCTGATGTTATTTTGTGTACAAACAGACTAATTTGTAAAACTTTAGACATTATAGATTGTGCATCGTGTAGTAGATCAGCCTAATTACCTTTTAAATGATCAATTTTGAGCCCAAACCAATATGAAAATAATGGGAAAGTAAATACTATAGAGACAGCAATAATGATGTGTTGGTGAAGTCAGTTATCCCCAGCCTATTTAACAAACAAGACTGCTTTAAAGGAGGATAATAAGAAAAATAATCACATATAAAGAAAATTTTCAGACACAACATAAATGTATCTTTCACTAGCAAAGAGACTGATATTCTTGGGAAGAACCTTATATAATCATTATATAGAGGTTACGAACCTCTATATAACCCTGTTACGAACAAACCTTGTAGCTTTGTTATTCAGTCTAATTTGTAGATAAGTTGGAATAGGTGCATTTACCTATTACTTATAATAGCCTCCATTTGTAAGTGTGAGTCGTACAGCAGCCAAATGTTTGTAACTCGAGGACTAATTGTAATAGTCTCCATTTGTAAGTGCAAATCATACAGAAGTCAAATGTTTGTAACTCAAAAACTGCCTGTAATGTGGAATCAAGTCAGGGAAAAAAGTTATGAAATACACTTGAAGTTTTCTCATGAGATTATTATTTATTCACTTAGGTAGGAAAGTTGAATATTTTGCACATCCATATTTGTACATCATTGAATATTTTGTACATCCATATTTGTACCATCCTTCTAAAGAACCATTGAAATTTTTTTCAGTAGTACTAATCAGAGGACCAAAAAGTTAAAAATTGAATTGAATCAAGTATAATTTTCTTCCTATTCAATTGAGGAAAATATTGAGACTAGCAAGTATAATTGAAGACATGATGGCATGAGTGCTCTTACATACCATTGGTCAGGTCAGGTTGTAAATTGATGATATTTTCAAAACTTTAAAATTAAATCAATTTCCCTCCCTCTCTCTCTTGGAGAGAGTTCTAAAAATTTACCATTATAAATACATGTGCATGAAGACATCTATTAGCCATAGTATTGTGGTCATATTACAAAGCTGGAACAGAAATGTCCACTACAAAACAGAAGTTGAGAATATTGTATATCTACTGATTGGAATCTTATATTCTCAGTTAAAAAATGATACTGGAAAATGGCAAAAAAGAGAAGACTTAGTAATCCTTATTGTAAGTTCCTATTTGAGTAACAAATAAACACCAAAAAGTTTCATGTGTATTTTGATATATTTATATAAATACAAATATTATGTAAACGTATAGAAGAACACTAAAAGGCTGTCCATGAAACCATCTGAGGAGAGGATGGGGCAAAGGAAACTTCCACATTTCACTCAATAATAAAATTGTTGGCATTTATTACTTGTGTTCATTAAAAAAAGATAACAAATAAGAGTCCATGAACGTGTTTTAAAAATAAAATAAGTCTATGTCTGTAAAGAGAGTCAGAATGTTAAACTAGAAGACTTAACTGAGAGCCTAGAGCCAGAGGCCACACAGCTGGCTCATTTTGTATTTACACCCTTGAGGCTCAAAGACTGTGGTAGGTGGATCAATGGCCACCTAGAGATATAAGGAAAATCTGGAAACCTAGAAATATGTTACCTTACATGCAAAAGAGATTTTTCAGATTGTGAGATGAGGAGACTACCCTGGATTATCTTGGTGGCCTCATGGAATTATAAGGATCTTTATACAGTGAGGTAGAAAAGACAAAGACGAAGAAGGCGATGTGATGATGGAAGAGAGACAGAGACCGAGGGAGAGAGAGTGAAGAAATCTGTACATCTAACTTGAAGACGGAGGAAGAGCCCGCCAGCTAAGACATACATTTGGCCTCTAGGACCTGGAAAAAGTAAAGAAGTAGCTTCTTCCCTAAGCCTCCAGAAGGAACCAGCTCTGCAGAGACCTTAAATTTAGCCCAGTCAGATGGATCGTGGACTTCTGAGTTCTAAGAACTTCAGGAGAATAAATTTGCATTGTTTTAATCCACTAAATTTATGATAATTTTTTACTGCACTATCAAAAAATTAGTGCAGATTTTTAGCCTATAAATTAAGAGAGTAAAACTGGATTATTAAAAATGATAATAATTTTAACAATAATTAAAATAGGAAACATTTAAAAGAACTTAATGTATATTAGATATTATGCTAAGGGCTTCAAACACACATTTCATGCAATCTTTATAACAGCCTGCATGTCGGTTATTCTTCATACTCAACATTCTTCCTACATGAGAAGCCAAAGTGAGTGACGAATGAGAGCATGTTGACTCCACCATCTTCTTTTTACAATAGTGACCACATGATCCACTTTGGGACCCTAAATGGGGCAAGGGTTTGAGGCTTGCTCTTCCATATGGCTTTCAGTTTGAGAGCAATTTTTATACAAACGTGTTGTTTGTTACAGATAAAATCTATATCCTGTAGGCATATGTAGATGTGTATAGATAATGGGAGAATGATACTAGAAAAACAATACATGTTCTGTATTCAAACTTTTGTCAAAGATAAAGTTGTCCACTAGTTTAAGTGGTAAGGACAGATGGTCATTTGGTAATAATTATTGTAATAGGAAGAGTCCAGCTTTCACTGAGCTCAGTTTTGATTTGTACAAAGGTGACTGAGCATCTTAAAGGGAGAGTGAGGAGATAGGAAGTGGGGTCAGCCGGGGCTTACTGGAGTCAGGGAAGTGAAAAATTACAAAGGGTGAGTCAGCGTAAATTCAATTAGGCCAGCTGTGTCTGCTAGCTGGCAATTGTCGAAGTGAAGATTTTCTCCTCTCTAAAGCCTGGGAGACAGAAGCCCTGTCCTCAGGTGTCGGCTGAAACAAAGAGTCATTTTTTCCGGCAGCCTCGAGTTTTCTCAGACAGCAGCTGTGAGATGGGGTAGGACCATCCTAGGGATGTGGCCTGAGAGGCTATGTTAGAGTTTGCTCGTGTCCCACACACCGGAGCCTAGCTAGAGTTTGGTCAAGAAGAGAATCTTAAATGCCAGGAAGGCTATGTTAACTATTGTGATGAAAATGTGTCAAATGGTCTGTGAAGCTAGTGTATGATGTATGATGCCCCATAATCATATCAATGTACATAGCTATGATTTAATAAAAAAAAAAAAAAGAAGAGAATCTTTGTCACTCACCAAAAATGGGCTTTTATTTTTCTGTGACTATATCCAAGCTGCATGGATCTGTGTGACAATAAGACATAGTTCAATGAGAACTCAGTCAGTCTTACAGATGGAACTCAGAGGGAAGTGAGGAGGACTTCCTGATGCTTAGGACAGGGCCACATATAAGATCATTTGATGACACGCACGGTTGTCTGGCTGGGGAACCACCTGATTGACTGTACAGTGTGCACTAGAGCAGAGCACAGCTGACTTGTTTCTGAAGCAGATTTGTTTTAGTGCTGGAACATTTGGGGACAATAGGACCTAAGGGTCTCGAGGAGTTGCTGGGAGGCCACAGGGAGGCCACAGGGAGGCCACAGGCAGCAGAGCTGAGTGGCACTACTCTGAGCTGTTCTACCTGCAGCTCTATGTAAGGTTAGTTGGTGAAGGAAAGGCAGAGTTGCTGTACAAGTTCTAGGATGACTCATGTAGAGTTCCTCTGAGAAAACACAGACGCCTCTGATTCCATAGCCCACTCTGTGAGGGACTAACATCACAATTTAATTGGATTTCAGTACTTCTGATAGACTCTGTACCAACTTTTATGGCTCTATGATTTAGGCTTCTTTCGACTGAAGGGTCCCCTCCCAGCATTCCCCATGCTCGGTTGACATTCCAAACTGCCCCCAAGGGCACTCCAAAGTCAGGCAGGTAAACCTGGTTTGATATTGCCTCTTCATCTTTGCTCAGTCACCCCCAACACTCAAGCACCATAGTCATTCAAGTTTGCTAATGAAATAAGGAAAGAAGAGTCTTTTCTTAAATTACAAAAGAATGTTGGGGTTTCTTGTTAATTAGCTGTTGCTAAGTGAAAATCTTTGTATTCAACTGAGAGTTAAAATTCTCCATAAACATGGCCCAGAGGAGCTACCACCTCTTCCTGCAAAGTAAGTAAACAGCCTGGTCAGAAAGACAAGCTGGTGACATCTGGTTGCCGGGCCTAAATAAAATCTCCCATCTGGTGAAAGTCTTTTGAGTCCCCACTTCCTATTCAGATTGTCACTGTGTAGCTGCAGCTGGATGACAATACCCTGAGTGTTATGAGCCACCTGCCCAGATCAGTTCAGTGAAACCTCATTGTTCAGTTTCACTGATTAAAAATAGATGTTTCTTGCTCTGCTCACTGAGAGCTAATCATGTTTATTTCACGAGGTAATGATTTACCCCAGACCAGATGAATAAATAGGCATGGACAAGGTGCCATCCACTGTCCTTTTTCTAAAACATATTCTATCTTACTTATTCATTATCTACTTTTCCCAGAAAGAATAATAAAAACTTGGTAATAGTCTTTCTAATTGTTCACTGCAGTGTGAAAGTGCTCTAAAATAGAAGACTATGTGTTAAAGGAAACATATTTTTCCCAAGTGTAGTTTTATTGATTATTAATCAATTTGTCCACTTTTGTTCTGGTGAACTGGCTTGTTTCTGATATGAGATATTCTACCTCATAGAAGCACCTACTTAGGCAATCCTTAGTGCTAACAGAGTTGCTGGAAAATAACAGCATCACCCCCCACCACCACCAGATAAATGGAAACTTGTTGGTAGGTCCTTTGATTGGATCAAAGGTTAATTAACTTTGAAGAACAGTTGCACTAATACCCTCCATTTTATTGCTTTTCCAGAACTGAATATTTGAAAATTAAACATATTTTAAATGACTAAGCAATTGCTGGATACGTGCAACTACAGAAGGATTTCCATATATATTTAATCAAATTGACCTTAAGCCATCCTGTAATGTTTATTTCAACAAATAGCTCACTCTGTGATCATTTCTGGAATATTTGTATGACTTGAAGCATCTTTTAGGTACAATCAGTGTTCAAAACATCATTAAACTTTACTGTTTGTGTATCATTAGTGTCTATAAAATATATTACACCTGGCAAATGATAGCACAGAGATTCATTTCATTTATGAGGCTCCCTTTGCACACCGCCAATTACCAGTAGACTACATCAATTATTTATCATCTTATGCTTGCTTTATCAAATATTTTACCATTTACATATATCAAAAATTGCAAAGATTTTTTTTTTAATTTTCTGCATTTCTTGGGCAAAAATATTTGAATAATTCTGAAGGACTTCTTAATGAAATGCAATGCAAAACTGAGATAAAAAAGAAATCATCCTCAAAAGGAGATTATTAGAACTATTTCACAAAATGACAGAAGGCATTTTAATTCAAATGTTGGGAATTCTATGGTTGTATTGTAGGAGCAACTAACTCAGTAAGTTTAGGGTTTGTGTGTTTGTGAAAGGTATTTGTTTCATTTTAATATATAAAATTAATGGAAAAAATATAAGCAGATCGGGAGAAATTAGCCGGAATTCACCTTGGCTTCAGGATTTTTTAATGGATGAGGAAATAAATCTGTAATGGGAATTGGAAATAACACTCTGTGTTTCAGATCAACTTTATGAATACTTCGTTCTCCCTTAAGAAATGTGTGTCTCATCCATTTTATTTTTCTTAAACATTAGCTCCACATTTATCACTTTATGGTGAAGTAAAAATTAAGTGTAATTCCCAAGGATCTTAAGAAATATCAATTGTTCATACAAAGATTTTTAAATAAAGCAGGAGGAATACTTATGTGCCTTAGGACAGCATTTAACCCTGTTATTATCACACACTGATAATCCAGCCTGAATTTTTCTTGCTCTTTCCCACATTTCTTTCTTCCTAAAGTAGCTCATTTAATGCCTGCTAGCGTTTTTGTTAATTCTCACCTGTGGCACTCAAATCAAATTTTACCATACGTAAGAATTACATGTGAACTTTTTTTTTTTTTTTTTGCAGTTTTTGGCCGGGGCCGCATTTGAACCTGCCACCTCTGGCATATGGGGCTGGTGCCCTACTCCTTTGATCCACAGTGCCGCCCTACATGTGAACATTTTTTAAAAATGTACATTTGTTAGCTCCACCTCTATTTTCATTCAATAGGTTTTGAGCAGAGTCCAGGAATCTGAGTTGTTTTTTTTTTAAAAAAGCTTTCTCAGATAATTGTAAGAAAAGTAGAAAATGCATCATTAAGAAACATCAGAATAAAAAAAGTTTAAATACAACTTTATGTTAATCCCAATTTAAGACTTTCTAGAAAACTTGTAGTAACTCTTGAAAAATAAAGGCTGAACACAACTTCTAACTGAAACTATCTGTTTTAATTAACCTTGGGAACCAGGAGATTCAACACGTTCAGTTATGGGCTTTTTAATTTCACCCACATTTTGGTTAAAATATTTACTGGTTCAGATTAATAATATTTTCTGAAATGAGGCATAAGTAAATGTCTTTAGATACAAAGAAGCCATTAAAATCCAATTTTGTAAAGAAAATGAGCTGAGAAAGGACTTTATTCTCTACCTTTATATATGATGCAGGCAAAATTGATTAACACGCACCAAGGAGAAGTACATAGGGGCCAACTAACATTCCTGATTTATTTGCTTTAAGAAACATATGTTCATGGAACAATTTGCTTTCCAGAGTAAGGGTTCAGAGGAAAACATTTAATTTCAATTGTAAAAGCACTGGAGTCTATTTTAGAAACCAACAAGTGAAGGTTACTTATATACATATATAAATACTCTATGTATATGTTTTATTTTTAAGAACAAAGGAAAGACTTCTAAGGTAGTCTTTATCAAGCCAAACTAAATTAAAACCCTCATATATGGACTTACGTATAAAATAGGCTTTGCTTCCAATTAATAAAAATCTAGAGAAAACATAAATTGAAGATTATCAGAAGATAAAGAAGGTTATAGCCTTAAACTTCACGAGGTATTTTGTAAGTGGATTCCAGCATGCAGAAGTATAAATAGGAGAGGCAGGTTACAAGACACGCTTTGCTGACTGTCTAATTGCTGCATAATAAGTCCTGTCCTGAGCTTTGCACTGTCATCCAATACCCTGAATTCTCCTCCTCTCATAAATTTCATATACTTAGTTGGTCCCCTCTCCTTCTTTCCCTCGTTAATTACAGAGAGAAATTGAATTCATCATTATCTACAAAAGCTAACAAAATGTGATACGTAACAGTGCTTCCCAAAGCACTGACAATCTGAAGCATCGCAGGACAAAGTTTGGGAATGTCTGTTACACTCAGTCAGTGAAGTGACTCAAATGCACACCCAGGTCTGCCTGATGCCACTGTTCACAGTCTTCCCCCCTCCTCATCCACCATCACTCACTATCTCTCTGGGTATCAGCAAAAGGACTGGTTTTATTATACAGTGAGAGGTAACACTACCTCTCATCTTCATCTCTTTAATAACTAATGTGTAGTCCCCAAGGCTAAATAAATGAGTTGCCATATGAAAAGGAATCAAACCAGTTATTTGTCATCAATTAGATCATAAAGTTGGTCACTTTTACTAACTTTAATTTTCACTTCTCTGAAATCAACCATTCATTGCCTGGTAACACGAGATCTAGCTAAGTATAATTCTATTTCTTTACTGATTAAAAAAAAAAACAACAACAACAAAAACCCCCCAACAACTTAGGTAAATCTTGAAGTCCTTAGAAGTAAAGCAATAGTAACAGATAATACTGTGTACTTTTTGTATATCTTAAAGCATGAATCAATTCTAAACCTCTCAATGCCACGAAGGATGTACTATTTTTTTTTTTTTTTCAATTTTGCAGGTGAAGAAACAGAAAAAAACACAGAGCAAGTAAGCACCTGCCCCATGGTATAATATTAGTAAGCTGTGAAAGCAGATGTGGAAACTCAATAGGTCACACTCCTGAGTTCTGGCCTAACCGGTGGTGTAGTTCTTCGTGAATACTCATCACTGAATCTTCCACTTAGTGAAATCTCCAAATGAGCTAAGAAGAGAAGGGGCTGATACATCACTGTTAGCTGTGTCGGGAAATCATCCTGACCCAATTCTATAATTCAGCAAAGCTTTGAAAAGGGAAAACGCTGGAATTTGGAAGTAAAAAATGCATAACAATTGGAAAGAACTGTAAATAAGGCTCTTCAGGGGACTCTCTGGAGGCCCTGCTTCTCAGGCTGACCTTTGATTGGCAACCCTGACATTGTCAGAGGAGTCTGTGCAACTGATACACAAAAGGCTGGGAGAAGAATCAGAGTGAATAATTTCATCGGTCCTCTGTAGCACTGTTGTGGTACTTACATCAGAAACAATCATGCCAATACCTTATTTATCCAGCAGAGGCAGGGAAGAAGAGGATTCAAATACAAGAAATGGGGTCTTAAGAGGTGTTGGGTTCTTTAACAACCATACTTTGCAATTAATTCTTAATTAGGATATTTTATAGCAACCCAACATTCTCATATACAATTCTGATATTTTTGTGTGTGCACATATGTATACACGTCATACATGCCATATTTTGCTGTGTATAATGTTCACACATTTTTACATACATTTTTGAGAGAAAAACAAACACATACATTATTTCTTGGTAGTACTAATTCCACATCTATATAGATGTTCTTAATTATTTTATTTATGCTTATACATTAAAAGCGTAACTCTAGAAAGTACCGATGTTATCCCTGTGCAAAATAATACCCTGGAGTTTTGCTGAACTTGGGATGAACTTGAGTCAGAACTATTTTCTGCCAATGAAGAGCCCTGTATTTCTCTTCCTATTGCACCTGTTCTTGTGTTTTGTAATGGTTTGTTACATAAAATTTGTAATAGCATAATATGTTGAAAATCAAATGCTGAAATTCCTTTAGAAGGCAAAAAACAAGTGCTTAAACAAACATTTGATTTAAAAAATTAAAATGAAAGATTTTTCTCCTTAAAATTTTGTCTGAAAACCTGGTACACACTATATACAGTGAAATATGATACATACATCTGTATCAGTATTTTCCTGATTATTATAATGAATGGAAGTTAATATTCTTTAAGTAATTAAATAAATTATAATGAATACAAGTTAATATTCTTTAAGCAATTAAAGAGTCTTGATTACTATTATCCGTTGCATTGTTCTGTAGCACAGGGATATTCTCTGTATGCACTAAGCCGTTCGTTCTTTCATTAGAGATGCTTTAGCTGCTTACTCTGTACGAGGCACAGACACAACAAATATAGGGGGGCCATCAAGTTCATGTGCATATTAAAATAGTGTGCCTATGGCCACCCTGTATAAAAAAGACACAGGCTTTGCTTTCAAAGAGCTCAGAGATTTGGGGGGAAGACAGAAGATTGGCCACAGGCTGTAATAGCTGTGCTCATTCGTTCAACACACATTTATTGGACCATTATTATCTAATAGGCAATAGAAAGGATATTAGGAGGTACAAAAGTGATTTGGGTGCAATCTTTGGGTTTCCAAATTACTCATTAGAAAGTACAGGGTCCAAGGGTCCCTGGGAATAGAGCAGCTACTTCTTGAGTTGTCACTGGAAGGGTCCTCAGAGTAAGTGTTGCTCCAGTATAGCTGGAAAGATAATTAAAAACTTGCTAACGGGGTGAAGGGCAAACTCACTGGGCAAAGAAGGACTTGCATACCTTAAAGTGTGATGTTGTCAATAGGAATATTATGAACTCTCTGCTTGTGGCTCAATGGCAGGAAGCATCACCAGAGAGCCAGAGCCTTAACTGCTTGGCCTGCTCTGTGGTGAAGTTTATAACTCAGCCATCTGAGCAACAGGCTGGCAGCCATTTCTTCTCTCTGTGAATTGTCCTCAAAGGTGTGATCTTCCCATAGCATTGGGAAGCTAGTTAGAAATGGAACAATGCCGAATCTCTGGCCTTGCCCCAAACTTACTGAACCACCCCTGCAGGTGTTTCTTGTATATACCAATTTAAGAAGTGATTCTCTCGGCTGGTGACCCTCAACACTGGCTGTCCCCTGGAATCATCTGTGGCACTTGAAAAAAAAGCACTGACTCTTTGACCCTCCCCTCACTAACTGTGATTTGTTTACTTTTTTCCTGGGGCCAGGAGATACTCATATTTTTCAAATTCTTCAAATGATTCTAATGTGTAACTAGGTTCAGAAGCTCTGATCAAGGACAATGTATTCCAAATAGGAGGTCAGACAAGTTTGTGAACTCATGGTAGAGCAAGGGCTACAACTCATTGCTAAGTATCACTACTGCCACCTTCGAAGTGCTCCTCCTCGAGTGTATTCTCACCAATTCCCCTCCTTCCACCCCCCTTCCTCCCCTCCCTTTCCCAACATTCTGAAAAAAAAAATGAAGACATTAAACATATCAGTGGTTGCTAAGGGAGGGGAGAAGAGTTGAGTAGGTGAAGCACAGAAGTTTTTTAGCTTGTCGAAACTATTCTGCAGGATACTGTAATCGTGACTTTTAAGACAGTAAGTACTTGTCAAAATACAGTGCACTTTATAGCACAAAAAGTCAACTTCAATAAATGCAAATTGAAAAAAATAACGCAGATTGGAGGATCCCAGGATGGAAAAAAGAGTGTTACAAAGGAACTAAATGTATTACAAATGTGTGAAATAAAGAGCTGATCTAAGTAACTTTGAAAAAAACAAACAAACAAACAAAAAAAAAAAAACAAAGTGCTCCTCCTCTTGGGAAGCTGGGAACTATGCACTGACGTCAGCACCCAATCCACCCTTCAAAGCAATCTTGCAATTCTTCTTCTGGAATGATCGTCAGAGCTGACAATTCAGTTCACAAACTCATCCTAGCACAAGTGCTTTGAGGGCAGGCTGGCCTTGGCGTCAGTCCATAGCTTCCCGTGGGAGGGCTTTGAAGGTGAATGTAGTGATACTCAGCGCTTCCGTACGTACCACTTTTTCTTGGACGAGTTTGTGAACTTAAATGTTCAACCTCATAGGTCAGGATGTAAGAATCACCTGAACAGTGACTGTCCCAGACATAACATATCATAGTCCCTAAGGATGGTTTGACAATGTGTGTGTGTGTGTGTGTGTGTGTGTGTGTGTAAGGATGGTTTGACAATGTGTGTGTGTGTGTGTGTGTGTAAGGATGGTTTGACAATGTGTGTGTGTGTGTGTGTGTAAGGATGGTTTGACAATGTGTGTGTGTGTGTGTGTGTAAGGATGGTTTGACAATGTGTGTGTGTGTAAGGATGGTTTGACAATGTGTGTGTGTGTGTGTAAGGATGGTTTGACAATGTGTGTGTGTGTGTGTAAGGATGGTTTGACAATTGTGTGTGTGTGTAAGGATGGTTTGACAATTGTGTGTGTGTGTGTAAGGATGGTTTGACAATGCGTGTGTGTGTAAGGATGATTTGACAATGTGTGTGTGTGTGTAAGGATGGTTTGACAATGTGTGTGTGTGTGTGTGTAAGGATGGTTTGACAATGTGGGTGTGTGTGTAAGGATGGTTTGACAATGGGTGTGTGTGTACGGAGTGTTTGTCTGTGTGTGTGTGTGTGTGTCAGGCTGGTTTGTCAATGTGTGTGTGTGTGTGTGTGTAAGGATGGTTTGACAATGTGTGTGTGTGTGAAAGGATG
>CAUYPK010016120.1:0-12359 GCA_963574355.1 Loris lydekkerianus | reverse complement strand
AGGAGGCTATAAGATGTTGGTTTCATTTCCTGGTTTTCTGTTTGATTCCAAATGTCCATGCTGTATTGGCCATTATGGCCTTGCCTCCAGTTTTGTTTTTGTTACCAGAATTGCCTTAGCTATACGGGTTTTTTTCTGGTTTGATAAAAAATGAAGGATTTTTTTTTCAAGTCTTGAAAGTACGATGTCGGTATTTTAATAGGGATAGCATTGAATCAGTAGATTGCTTTGGGAAGTAAAGACATTTTAACAATGTTGGTTCTTTCCAGCCATGAGCATCGTATGTTCTTCCATTTGTTAATATCCTCTGCTGTTTTTTTTCTTATGGTTTCATAATTTTCTTTATAGAGGTCCTTCACCTCTTTTGCTGGGTGTATTCCTAGGTATTTCATTTTCTTTGAAGTTATGGTGAAGGGAATTGTTAACCTCTCATCCTGGTTGTTATTGACATATACAAAGGCTACTGATTTGTGGACATTGATTTTATATCCTGAGACATTAGTGTATTTTTTAATGACTTCCAGGAGTCTTGTGGTTGAGTCCTTGGGGTTCTCTAAGTATAAGATCATATCGTCAGCAAAGAGGGAGAGTTTGACTTCCTCTGCTCCCATTTGGATTCCCTTTATTTCCTTGTCTTGCCTAATTGTATTGGCTAGAACTTCCAGCACTATGTTGAATAGTAATGGCGACAGAGGACAACGTTGTCTGGTTCCAGTTCTGAGTGGAAAAGCTTTCAGTTTTACTCCATTCAGTAAAATATTAGCTGTGGGTTTATAATAGATAGCTTTGATCAGTTTAAGAAATATGTCACCTATGCCTATACTCTTCAGTGTTCTAATTAGAAAAGGATGCTGGATTTTATTGAATGGTTTTTCTGCATCTATTGAGAGGATCATATGGTCTTGTTTTTGCTTCTGTTGATACAGTGAATAATGTTTATGAACTTGTGTATGTTAACCAGCTTTGTATCCCTGGGATGAAACCTACTTGATCATGGTGTATGACATTTTTGATAATAAGCTGTAATCTATTGGCTAGGATTTTGTTGAGAATTTTTGCATCTATATTCATTAGTGAAATTGGTCTGAAGTTTTCATTTTTAGTTGCATCTTTTCATGGTTTTGGTATGAGGGGGTTTTGGTATGGTTTGCTTCATAGAATGTGTTGGAGAAGATTCCTTCCTCCTCAATTTTTTGGAATAATTTCTGCAGTATGGGAATAAGCTCTTCTTTGAAGGTTTGATAGAATTCTGGTGTGAAGTCATCTGGACCAGTGCGTTTTTTTGTTGGGAGATTTTTTATTGTTTCTTTGATCTCAGTGGTTGAAATTGGTCTGTTCAGGATATCTATTTCTTCTTGATTATGTCTAGAGAGAGGGTATGATTCCAAATATTGATCCATTCCTTTACATTGTCAAATTTCTGAACATAGAGTTTCTGGTAGTATTCAGAGATGATCTCTTGTATCTCTGTGGCATCAGTAGTTATTACCCCTTTATCATCTGTGATTGAGGTTACTAGAGATTTTACTTTTCTATTTCTAGTTAGTCTGGCCACAGGTTTATCTATTTTATTTATTTTTTCAAAAAAACAGCTCCTTGTTTCATTAATTATCTGAATGATTCTTTTGTTTTCGATTTCATTAATTCTGATTTAATTTTGGATATTTCTTTTCTTCTTGTGGGTTTTGGCTTGGATTGTTCTTCTTTTTACAATTCCATAAGATGGCTTGTAAGTTTGTTGATGCACATTCATTCTGTTTTTTGGATGTAGGGAACTAAAGTGATAACTTTTCCTCTTAGGACTGCTTTTGTTATATCCCACAGGTTTTGGTAACTTGTCTTCATTATTGTTATTCTCAAGGAAGTTAATGATTTCTTCTTTTATTTCTTACTGCACTTAACTGTCATTTAGTATAAGATTGTTTAATTTCCCTGCCTTTGTGTGGGGTTGAACGTTTTTGTTGAAGTTGAGTTCCACCTTTAATGTCTTTTGGTCTGAGAAGATACAAGGTAAAATTTCAATTCTTTTGATTCTGTTGAGGTTTATTTTGTGTCCTAGGATATTATCAATTTTGGAGAATGTTTCATGGGACAATGAGAAGAATGTGTATTCTTTAGCTTTGGGATGGAGTGTTCTATATACATCTATCATGCACAGTTGCTGTAGGGTCTCAGTTAAGTCTCTTATATCTTTGTTTAATTTCTGTTTAGAGGATCTTTCCAGCTCTATAAAAGGAGTGTTAAAGTCCTCTGTTGTTGTGGCGTTATAGGGTATCATATTGCTCAGACTAATTAAGGCCTGTTTCAAAAATCTTGGAGCATTTATGTTGGGTGCATACATATTGAGAATTGAAATGTCTTCTTGTTGTATTTTTCCCTTGACCAATATGAAGTGACCATCTTTGTCCTAATTGACTTTAGTTGCTTTAAATTCAGGTGGATCCAGAAAATAAGATTGCAATTCCTCTTTTCTTCTGAATTCCATTTGCCTGAAAAATTGTCTTCCAACTATTAACTCTGAGTTTTAATTTGTCTTTGGAGTCTAGATGTGTTTCCTATAGACAGCAAATGGATGGCTTGTATTTTTAATATAATCAGCCAATCTGTGCCTCTTTGGTGGGGAATTCAAGCCATTAACATTTATTGAGATAATAGATAAGTGTCATAGTGTTATATATTCATCTTATTTTGTGAAAGTCCATTGCTTAGTTTGGTCTTTTGCATCATTATGGAAGCTGGGTTCTGTCCCTTAATTTCTGGGTGCTTACTTTGATGGTGGCCCATTGTGATGTTCAGTGTGCAGAACAGGTTGAAGTATTTCCTGTAGAACTGGTCTTGTTGTGGCAAATTTCCTCAATGTTTGCATATCAGTAAAAGATTTGATTTCTCCATCTATTTTAAAGCTTAGCTTAGCAGGATATAGGATTCTGGGCTGAAATGGTTCTATTTAAGTAGATTAAAGGTAGATGACCATTGTCTTCTGGCTTGAAAAGTTTTGTTAGAGAATTTGCCTCACCCTGATGGATTTGCCCCTGTAGGTCAATTGGCACTTACTTCTGGCAGCTTGCAAAAATCTTCTCTTTTGTCTTGACTTTGGACAAGTTCAAATGTGTCTTGGAGAAGCTCTATTAGAGTTGAGGCAACCTTGGGCCTGATATTCCTCTGAAAGGAGTGTGTCAGAATCTTTGATGATATTTGGGAAATTTTCATTTATAATATTCTCTAGGATGGCTACCATTCCTCTGGGGCATTCTTTTCCCCCCTCTGGGATACCTGTAACTTGTATGTTTGAATGCTTCATAAAGCCCCATAATTCTGTCAATGAACATTCTGTTTTCTCTCTCTTCTTTTCTGTTTCTTGAAATTTCTGAGTTATCTCAAGAGCTTTGTCCTCCACCTCTGAGATTCTTTCTTCTACATGATCTAATTTGTTGTTGATACTTTCTATTGCATCTTTAAATTCCCTGATTGACTGCTTCAATTCCTTCAGCTCTGCTATATCTTTTCTATATTCTTCATATCTTTCATCTCTTACTTGATTCTGTTTTTGGATTTCCTTTCATTATTTTTCCACTTTCTCAGCAATTTCCTTTATTGTTTTCATTATCTGTATTTTAAATTACCCTTCTGTTGGCTCAGTGCCTATAGCTCAAGTGATTAGGCTGTCAAACACATACACCAGAGCTGGCAAGTTCTAATCCAGCCCAGGCCTGCCAAACAACAATGACAACTATAACCAAAAAATAGCCAGGTATTGTGGGGGGCATCTGTAGTCCCAGATACTTGGGAGGCTGAAGTAAGAGAATCACTTAAGCCTAGGAGTTTGAGGTTGCTGTGAGCTGTGACATCATGACACTCTACTGAGGGTAACATAGTAAGACACTGTCTCAAAACAAACAAAAAAAGATAAATTCTACTTCTGTCATTTCTAACATTTCTTTATAGGTGGAATCCTCTGCAGTAGCTGCCTCATGGTCCTGTGGTGGTGGTTATATGGACTGGCTTTTCATGTTGCCAGGATTTTTCTGCTGATTCTTCCTCATGAGTGTTTTCTTTTATCTGTTTCCTGGCCCTAATTTTCCTTTCACTTCCTCTTGCTTTTTAAGTTACCATGCCTCTGGCCTAAGGTTTCAATGAGTCCTTTTGGTACAGGACTAAAAGGAGGAGAAGATCAAAGAGCAAGAAGGGAAAAAAGATTAAAAAAAATAAAATAAAAAAGAGAAAGGAGAGGGGGTAAGTAAAAGGGAATATTGACAAAAGAAGAGAAGCACAGAAAGAGGGAGGCAGAAGTAATAAACATGTGCAGTGGGGTACTTTGACCCAAACTTAAAACCCCCAACCTCTGGAGGTGCTGAATTGGGTGGTCTTCTTGAGGTCAGCAGCTCTTTGTCAGCCTGTTCAGACACAGTACCCCACCTCCACAAAATAGAGAGGAAAGACAAACATACTATATATCAAACCAAACCAAACAAACAGAAAACCTTACAGGATAAAATTAGGGGAAAAACTGAATAATAGGGGGCAGAAACACTAGCAAAAATGAAGTTCTTATTATTAAAGAAGGCAACAATGGGAAATTATATTTAAACTAGAAAAATAAAGAAAGAAAAGAAAAAGGAAAAGAAAAATCTAGAGGGAAAATGTTGAAATAAAAAAGAAAAAAACCAAAACCAAAACCAAAGCAGTATATATATCTTGCTGAATATTGTCTGGGCAAGAGGTGATCTTTTGGGTATGAGATGTTGATCACAATGCTGATGCAGTTGTATGAGATAGAGACTGGAGGCCTCTTTTGATTTCTCAAACTGTGCAGGGTTTAGAACCTAAATCTCTCCTCTGCTTGCTTAAAAGACACTTTAAACCATTAACCTTGGCTAGGCAGAAGCTTTCTCAGGAAAGCACTTGTCGTTGAGATCTTCCTTAAGTGGCTTCCCACTTATCCAGTATGCCAATACTGGTCTCACTCTATGCCCCTGAGGGGACTGCCAAACACTGGAATCTGCTCTTCTCCAGCATCTCAGTCCTGCCTTTGGCACTGCTCAGTCACTAGATATCTCACCCAGGGTCTCCCAGCCTGAGCCTTGCTCTGTGACCCTGAGGGCAGAGCCTGCAGGGGATGGTTCTCCCACAGTGCGAGTGGCGCATGCCAAACAATATTAGCTCCGTTCTGGCTCAGTGGCTCTGTCTGGGGCCCTAGACATCCGCACTCTTGCCCAAGTTCTCCCAAGGTAGTTCAACCGAGTGCCCAACTCCAAAAAAACCAAAATAACCTACAGGGAAAGCCTTCCCTGTTTGCAATCTTGGTGTTGTTATAGTTACAGCTGCGGCAGCCATTGCCTCACCGAACGAATGCAACCACTTGCCACTTCTCCACTACTTTTGTCCTCCTCCTGGGGTCCAGAAGTCTCTTGCTGTCTCCCGGTGTCCCCAAAGGGATGCTTCTGGGCAGGGCCCACAAGCCAGAGATGCCTGGAGTCTTCTCTCCTCAATCTCACCACACCCAGTTCCAAAGAAGCTGTTACTCAGCCACCATCTTGCTCCCTCACCTCCTTTCTCCCTTTCTTTCTCTCTTTTCCTCCCTCCTTCCCTTCCTTTCTTCCTTCTTTTCTTTCCTTTCATTCTTTTTCAATAGATCTAGGGGGAACAAGTGTCTTTGTTACACGAGTGAATGATATAGTGGTGAAGTCAGGGCTTTCATTGTACCTGCCACCTGAAGAGTGGATGCTATATCTGACAGGCAGTTTTTGGTCGCTTGGCACCCTTTGAGCCACCCCCAGTCTGAGTCTCCCAAGTTATGCCACTCTGTATGACCCTGCATACCCATTGTGTAGCTCCCATTGCCAGGTGAGCATAATTCCCATATCTCTATCTTTACTGTAAAATCTGCAATAGGACAGTAAAGGACCCACCATCCCCTAATTTAAATCTATCCAAAGTCTTTAAATTTCATTCATTGTCTTTTGCTCTGTTGGTCACACTTATTCAGGATAATCATTGAATAGAATTGAGAGAGACACACTGGAGTCAGAAGAGATTATTATTTGCCTTATTTCTTTTTACAGAGACATGCAAACAGGAGTGAAATCAGTGAATGTATAATATGAGAAAGCAAAGTTCATCCTAAGTTACTTTTTCAAGAAAATGAAATATTACCTGTCATGATTTTACTTTAAGCTTTATAATAAAAATATATTTTTTTACATGGGTGGTTGTGTTTCCACCCCAGATGCTGAAAATAAAGGCTGGTCTTTTATGTTCTTTTTCAAATGGAGGTAAAGTGACAAAGATGACAGAGAAGATCTTCCAGATGCTAAGTCCTGGAAGATTCAGGAAGAAGGAACTGAAGTACTTAGGATGGCACTGGGAAGAGAAGGAAGCAGCCCCAAGACTTCAGAGTACAGGGAATGCATGAGCAGTTCCAGTACCTGGGGGTGGATGAGGCAGGGAGGAAGCCTGCAGGAAATGTGGATGAAAGTCTCCCCACTGGCTGTGAGCAAAGCCTGGAGTCTTTCCTTGTCTAGAGGCGGAGTCAGGCAGCCCCTAGCAGCAGTACTGCTTCTTACAGCTGCAATTCTGCTGGCAACAGCCCTTCCAGCAGCCACAGCCACAGCCACACTAGTCACACAAACAGCAGGTGTGGCAGCATGCTGCAGCACCCCCCACAGCAGCCGCGGCAGCCCGGGCAGCAGGAGGAGCAGCAGCCCACATGGTAGCTCCTGCAGCTGGTACAGCTGCCAGCTGCCACAGCCACCATTGTAGCCACCACAGCCACCGCAGCTGCCACAGCCACCCCGACTGCCACCACAGCCACCACCACAACCTCCACAGACATAGCAGCCCATGGTGTCAGCAGAGAGGACTCAGGAGAGGAGGGAGGTGTGATGCTCTTTGCTTCAGAGGCCCTTACATACCTCTTGGGGGCCCCACGGCTGTCAGATGGCCACCTCCTTGTTTCTAGTGGCTTCCCTGGGAGAATTTCACAAGACCCCAAGTGTATTTCCTTACTAAACACCTCTGACCTCATAGAATTGCTTATTTTGACACTTTCTTCTTCCTCAAGTTATGCTTCTAATGAAAACAACACATTTCTAAAATATTTAGTCTTGCTTAATTCTAGCAGTTCTCAAGTGCCGGCATGATCGGCCATGCATCTTGTTCGATGAAAGCCCATCTTTTATTTTCCACGCACCAGGATCCCTCGGCCCCGGGTGAAGGTCTATCCCTTGGCTCCAGAGGAAACACCTTCTGTTGTCAGGTGCTGTCTGCTGAATGCAGGAGAAGGTGAGATCCCTGCAGACAAGGAGAAACAGACACGCACAGGCTCCTCTCCCGTGCCATAAGCCAACATGTCAGAAAGTTGTATCATTGATTTCAGACTCACTGTGGTCCTTGATTCAAAAGTTAAAATGCAAGAAATTCTCTGGAAGGGTTCACTCAGGGGTTGGCGTCCCCACTTTCTTCTCCTGTACTCATGGTGTAGTGAACGTGGGAGCCAAGAACCTCTGCCACCAATTGGCTTCTTGTCCCAAAGAAAGCCACAGTCTGCCTGTGACTGAACCCACATTGGCACATCACCACCCACAGTCTATGGTTGACATTAGGGCTCACTCTTGGTGCTGTACACTCTATGGCTTGGAGAAACACACCATGACCGGGGTCCACAATCACAGTATCCTACAGAATACTTCTGCTGCCCTAAAATCCCCTATCCACGCCTTTTCATCTCTCCCTTTCTCAACCCCTGGTAACCACTGATTATTTTTTGCAGTTTTTGGCCGGGGCTGGGTTTGATCTCGCCACCTCCGGTATGTGGGGCTGGCACCCTACTCCTTGAGCCACAGGTGCCGCCCACCACTGATCTTCTTACTCTCTCCCTAATTTTACCTTTATCAGAATGTCATATCATTTGAATCATAATTCAAGTGTAAGTTTTTAAAAAGATAAAATGTATGTCCTGGTTAGATTCGTGTTGTTAGGCCTGAAATAATCACACATTCATCTCCACTATTAATGAATGAGGTTTGCAATAAATACAAAAACTTTCTTTGGACACCACAGAGCTTTTATTCCTAGCTGTTGAAGCAGGAAGTCACTAACCACATGTGCAGAACGTCACCCCAAGTATTTACCATGTTCATTCTCAGCACAGTCTTATGAGGTTAGGGACCAGTAGCGGCCGTGGCTCACAGGGACCGAGGAACCTGCTGAGGGTGAAGGAGCCTGCTGAGGCAGCACAGCTGCTGAGGTCTGGGCAGTGCAGCTCCACCTCGCTCTGGCTGGGCACACACTGAGGGCCATCGGCCCTTCCACTCAAAGGTCGGCTCTGTTTCCCCAGAACCTCGGGCTGTGACTTCCAGGCTAAATTTTTTTTTTTTTCAACTATAACTTTGAAAGTCAAATAAAAAGAAGTGATTACAATTGTTTTTGGTACCGTCTTTAACCTATTTTGTGTAGGACCGTGGTTAGTTGAATTTACTTTCCTCTGGGGAGATGCCTGCATGCATCACTGAAGGAGCCAGCATGCTCTCCCAGGTGCCCTCTGCAGGTGTTGGTGGCGTGGATCGCAAGCCTGAGGGAATGGCAGCAAATGGCTTTCACTTTCACATCCAAGTTTAATTTCTCAGGCAGATTTTTGTACTTGGACAGATACCATACTATTGATTAAAACAATCATATATAAAGCAAGACATCTCTTTAGCATGTCTTTCCTCACTGTGGCCTCTTAAAAAATTTCTGGTCTTCTTCAAAGTTAATGAAGTCATTGTCTTTCCACCATCATGGTCACATAGTGTCACCCGCACCGTCCTTCACACCGTCACCATACCTTTTCTGATGCTCTCATGTTGTCAGGCATAATCTCTTGACTGTCTTCCCAACCAGACTGAGCTGCTTGAAATCTGGGATTGTATTTTATTTGTATTTCCATCCCTGTATCAGGACCACTGAGGTGAATTGGCAAAGAGGGAAGTGAATGGGGAGCAAGGGTATAATCAGATGAAATAGCTCCAGCCACAGCAAAAGCCCAGACAAGCCTTCTACAGGGAAACTGAGGCTGCCCCAGGCCCTGGGCAGGGTGAGCTTTTCCTGCCCAGCTCATGAGAGGTGGGAAATGAAGGCGGCACCAGACAAGCACCAGACAAAAGTCTCAAGACGGCAACGGCAAAGTTTGAGGGTGGCGTTCTCTCAGCTCTGTCTTTGCGTCCTCTTCTTACTTCTTGGAGCACCCCCTCTCTGTTTCCTGCAACCTAGTCTCTTGGAAACCCTTTTGGGTTCCTGGAGTACTGGATACTGTACAAGCTCCAATCTCCCTAGGCCACTCTCTGGGTCTCCCACTTTTTCCGCAGTGGCCTCTAGCTGCCAGGTGTCGGGCTGGGCCAGGTATGGCGCCACCTTGCGTGTCCTTGTTCGCCTTTTCCCCTTTGGGCCCTGAAAAGAGAATGTTGACCAGCAAAACAGCACAGAGTCTACAAGTTCTTTTGTGTTTTGCTCTTTCTACTGTCCTTCTAAAAGGGGGGTAGAGCAGTTTGTTTTCTTGGCACTATTAACATTTTCTCGGATGTTCTTGCTGTTGATGGTTTTACTTCCTGTGGTATAAGACACAAAAGACACCAAGGTGAGAACACAAATTTGCTTCAACAAACATGTTTTGAGCTCTTGTTACCCTTTGGGAGTAAATAAGAGAGGGCAAGCCTCCTACTGTCCTTTTTACCAACCACCACATGTACTTAGCCCCTTCAGAATCAGGCCGGAGGGATTCTCTCCAAAAACTTAGAAGGAAAGAAGAAATTCATTCAAGATCCCCTTGCAGACTTCAAGGGGCTTGTCAGAAACTTGCATGGTTTCCCAGAGAGCTACGGTGTGGCATGTTCTCCCTCACATTTCTGTAGAGCAGCGGATCTCAATGAGGGGTGGTTTTTTCCCCAGAGGACACTTGGCAATGTCAGAAGACATTTTTGTTTGTCATGGCTGGGAGAGAAGTTGTCACAGCTAGTGAGCTGAGGACAGAGATTCTCCTCTCCATCCTGCAGTGTGCAGGACAACCCCCCCATAATTAAGAATCATCTGGCTCAAAATGTCAGTAGTGCCAAAGTTGAGAAAGTTTGCTACAGGGCTGCATCTCTCTAGAGCATTTTCCTGTCTATTATTTCAAAACAACACAATTGCCTGAGACTCACCTAAAGAAAACTATTCATCAGTTAGTTAACAAAGGGGCATCCAGCCCCACCACACACAAAGCTCTGTGTGGGGAGGTTCTGTAGCTGAACATGTGAAGCCTCTATTTATTTGACTTATAATTTGGAGTGGGAACTAAGGCTGGCAGGGCCACATGTATCAGACCCCTGCAATATGGGTCATGTCAGTTGATTGCAAACTTGTCTTGAATTAATTCACAAAATACATGTAACAGTTAAAATAACCCCACAGGCCCTTCTCCTGACCCACTCCCTCTCTAGTCATTGGGCAGAGGCATTGCTCTTATCTTCCCAACTCTTCTGCTGGTAGCTGCCTCATATTTCTCATTAATTCCTCTATATGGCAATTTATAATTGTTAATGTTAATTTCTGTTATGGCAAATGGGGATTTAACTTTCTTATATCCTTCTTGCTATATTTGTAACACTATTTTTAGTGAAATCCACAGCTGATAGTAACTTGATGATTCTAATATGAATATTGCTCACTGTAGAGCCAAATAGTCCCCTGCTATTGTATTTTCTCAAGGAAAATCTTTTATTTTCCTGGGTACTTCATTTAGTTCTCTCTCCCACACAGTCTCTCTTTCTCTCTCTGTTGGCTTTTGTTTTATTTCTTGTCATCTATTTGCCACTGTGGGCCATAGAACCTGGCATGTAGATTGTTCTTTTGGATAGCAATCGAAAAAAATTTTCAAGCACCCAAATTTATTTTTTATTCTAATTACAAGTGCCTTCTCATTTTATTTATTTATTTTCATTCATTTTATTTTTTTTAGACAGAGTCTCACTCTATTGCCCTGGGCCAAGTGCCATATAATCATAGCTCACAGCAACCTCAAAGTCTTGGGTTCATGTCATTCTCTTGGCTCAGTGTCCCAGGTAGCTGCCACTACAGGTGCTGGGACTACCAGTTCTGGCTTGTTTTTCTACTTTTAATAGAGATGAAGTCTCAGTCTTGCTCAGGCTGCTCTTGAACTCTTGAGCTCAAGCAATCCACCAGCCTCAGCCTTCCAGAACGGTAGGATTACAGGTGTGAACCATGACATTTGGCTGCTGCCTTCTATTTCATGTCATGTCATGTCATGTCATGTCATGTCATGTCATGTCATGTCATGTCATTTCATTCGTTTCATTCATTTCATTTCACTTCATGTTGGTATGAGGGTACAAACAACCAAATCACAATATTAGAATTTGTTAGGTAGAGTCCGTCTTGTAGCTGTACACCCCAAAGCTGTGCCATACACCCTTACATTGTGCACTGCCTTCTATTTTAAATGCAATAGGAATTGAGGTGGGAACAGGTAGGCTGTTGTGAATGTTTACTTGTGCTTTACACGCACTGAGTGATGAGGCATAGGGCCTGGCTTTACAACTATGTGGTGGGGGAGTAAAACCTCCCTTTCCTGCATAGACAAGCTCTGGCGAGGGTACAGGGGCTGTTTCTGCACTTGACAATGACATTTTTGAATCTCTTTCTCCAGTCTTTGCTAAGAGAACTTCTGGAATAGCCTCCTGATAATGCTGATTTGTTTAGATACCAGACCATCAGGTCAAACATGGCATGTCTGACAGTGGGATCCAGCACTTTGGCCAAAGGGCTTTCTGCACGTGCCCAGGACTGTTCATGGTATTCCCTTTCCCGTGACTCCCAAAAGATCTTACTGGAATTTTTAGAGCAGTTGACTCAGAAAATAAACAAAACAAATAGTCTAATAAATCTAGTTCACAGGTCAAAAGGAAGTAAATAATATATCAGGAGATTCTCCCGTGATAACTAAGCCAAATATTAATAGCAACAAGGAAGTGGTCAGGTGTTTTCTTTCTCCTCTGGGGGTGGGTACATAAGGGCCTCCCCCGCAGAAGGCGGCATCTCACATCCCTCACCTCTCCTGAGTCCTGTCTCCTCACTTCTTCTAAGTCCTCTCTGCTGACACCATGGGTTGCTGTGGCTGTGGAGGTTGTGGTGGCGGCTGTGGTGGCAGCTGCGGTGGCTGTGGTGGCGGCTGTGGCAGCTGCGGTGGCTGTGGTGGCGGCTGCAGCAGCTGCAGGTGCTACCGCGTGGGCTGCTGCTCCTCCTGCTGCCCCGGCTGCCGCGGCTGCTGTGGGGGGTGCTGCAGCACGCCCGTGATCTGCTGCTGCCGCCGCACCTGCTGCTCGGGC
>CAUYPK010016118.1:0-37231 GCA_963574355.1 Loris lydekkerianus | reverse complement strand
GACTGTTTTTTTGGCTTGGTTATTGTTGGTATATATAAAGGCTACAGATTTATGGGTGTTGATTTTGTAGCCTGAGACATTGCTGTATTCCTTGATCACTTCTAAAAGTTTTGTAGTAGAATCTCTAGTGTTTTCCAGATATACGATCATATCATTTGTGACGAGTGAAAGTTTGATCTCTTCTGACCCTATGTGGATACCCTTGATCGCCTTTTCTTCCCTGATTGCAATGGCTAAAACTTCCATTACAATATTAAAGAGCAGTGGAGACAATGGGCGACCTTGCCTGGTTCCTGATCTAAGTGGAAATGATTTCAATTTAACGCCATTCGATACAATATTGGCTGTGGGTTTGCTGTAGATGGCCTTTATTAGTTTAAGAAATGTTTCTTCTGTACCAATTTTCTTAAGTGTTCTAATCATGAAGGGATGCTGGATATTATCGAAAGATTTTTCTGTGTCAATTAAAAGAATCATATGGTCCTTAGTTTTTAGTTTGTTTATGTGCTGATTTACATTTATAGATTTAAGTATATTGAACCAGCCTTGAGACATAGGGATAAATCCCACTTGGTCATGGTGTATAATTTTTTTGATGTGTTGTTGGATTCTGTTTGTTAGGATCTTATTTAGTATTTTAGCATCAATATTCATTAGTGATATTGGTCTACAATTTTCTTTTCTTGTTGGGTCTTTTCCTGGTTTGGGGATCAAGGTGATGTTTGCTTATAAAATGTGTTGGGTAATATTCCTTCTTTTTCTATATTTTGGAAGAGGTTTGTAATATAGGTACTAGTACTTCTTTAAAGGTTTGGTAGAATTCTGACTTAAAGCCATCTGGTCCTGGGCTATTCTTTTTAGGGAGATTTTGTATAGTTGATGCTATTTCAGAACTTGATATAGGCCTGTTCAACATTTTCACTTCATTCTGGCTAAGTCTTGGTAGGTGGCATACTTCCAGGTATTGGTCGATTTCTTTTAGATTTTCATATTTGTGAGAGTAGAGTTTCTTGTAATATTCATTGAGGATTTTTTGAATTTGTGAGGGGTCTGTTGTTATTTCATCATTACCATTTCTGATAGATGAAATTAGAGATTTTAGTCTTTTTTTCCTGGTTAGGTTGGCCAAAGGTTTATCTATTTTATTGATCTTTTCAAAAAAACCAACTTTTGGGTTTATTGACCTGTTGCATAATTCTTTTGTTTTCAATTTCATTTAATTCTGCTCTGATTTTGGTTATTTCTTTTCTTCTGCTGGGTTTGGGGTTGGAGTGTTCTTCCTTCTCCAGTTGCTTGAGATGTACCATTAAGTTATTAACTTCCTCTCTTTCTGTTTTCTTGAGGAAGGCTTGCAGTGCTATAAATTTCCCTCTTGGGACTGCCTTTGCAGTATCCCCAAGGTTCTTATCTCTAAACCTATGAGGCTAATTATTATTGCTGTTTTACAGATAGGAAATTGAGGCTCAAAGAGATTAAGTGACTTTCCCAAGTTTTCACAGTGGTGGATTTGGAGTTTGAATCCAGGCCTGATGCCAGAGTCTACACTCTGAACTAATGAATTATATTGTATCTTGGATCCATAATTGCTAATCCATAATCAGATAAGAGCAAAGTTCTCTTGCTTCTAGCTCTGAACAGCTCCAAGTCCCATCACTATAGCCTTCATTCATAGTCTCAGATGATCTCATTGGCAGAGAAGTTTCTCTGCCATTAGCTTCCCTCTTCCAGCCATTCTTCGCAAAGTCATTTTTCTTTCTGTAAGCACCTGGGGGTAATGTGACTTCCACAAGACCCTTCAGGTGCCCTTACGCCCTTCTGCTGAGATCCTTTTCAGAGCAGAGGATGTCTTCCACCTGATCTGTGTAGCCCTTTCCTGTTGCACTTAACTCCAGCCCAGCAGACTTCCTGCCCTCCCCAGGACCTTTTTGTCTTGCGTATGGTATTTTCTTACCCATCCCTCTCTGCACCCTCTCCTGATTTCTGAGTTTTCCAAGATTTAACTTGGGATTCAGGTCTTCCAGGAAACCTTCCTTGTCTCCTCTGTCTGGAGAAAGTGCTCTTCCCATGTGCTCCCTGTCACTTCAGGAGCTTACTTCTCCATAGCCCTTAGTAAACTCTATCTGTCCTTTGTTCTTACTCTAGATCAGTGATTTTTCTTTTCTTTTTTTTTTTTTTGAGACAGAGTCTCACTATATTGCCCTCAGTAGAGTGCTATGGCATCACAGCTCACAGCAACCTCCAATTCTTGGGCTTCAGCGATTCTCTCGCCTCAGCCTCCCAAGTAGCTGGGACTACAGGCGCCCACTACAATGCCCAGGTATTTTTTGCTTGTAGTTGTCATTGTTGTTTGGCAGGCTTGAGCTGGTTTTGAATCCACCAGCCTTGGTGTATGTGGCTGGTGCCATAAACACTGTGCTAAGGGCATGGAGCCTAGATCAGTGATTTTTCAACCAGTGTGCTGTGGCACAATTTTTAAAGATCATTATTTAAATTGTTTTTGGCAGAAGTTCAAAGCACATTAAGTATAATTTTCTTTTTGACTCTTTTGTTTTGATTGACATAAGTGTGCTGTGAAAGTTTTTACTATGGTTCATGCGTCCTGTGAGATAAAAAAGGTTGAAAAACACTGCTCTCAGCCATGAGTACCTTTGGGGAAGGCCATGTATCTTATTAAGCTTTGTATTAATATCTGCTACCTAGTGCAGGCCAGATTCATAGTAGATAATAAATCAAAAGTCTGTTGAATAAAGAGTAAATATCTCCTTCACTGTCCTCATTCTCAATCCTCCCTACCTGTGCTCACCACTGAAAATTCAACATTGTCCACATCACTGGTTGCTGGGAGGGACTTACCTTGGAAAGCTCCTCTTCTACGAAAGAGAAACTTTCATATTCCTGGGAATAGCAAGTACTTTCCAGGGCTGGTAATGAATTCACCAGAGCTGATGCTTTAGATTTTTTTTGGGTGGCAGCTGTTGGGAGCTGGGTGGGTGAGAGTGGGGAATTATTTTTCAAATCCACCTTGGCTTCATGCTGGGGCTACCCTGCTGCTCCACACCATCCACCTCCAGAATTTCTCAGAGGGTACAATAGGCTTGCAGAGAGAGTAAAGGCTGGCCTGATTTCTTCCCCTCTCTACAAAATGTCCTTTCTCTGTTGACAAAATGGGAAGAATAATTCCGCATCTGCCAAGTTCATGGAAGCCAAAGTCCTCATGGAAGAAGATGATCTGTGAAAAGTCTGTGATATCCTCAGTACAATTACACCCAAGGTCATAATGCCTTAACCATGGAAGATAACTTAAATGCAAGGTAGCAGTTACACCTTACTCTACAGACGGAGACACTGTCCTGAACTACACTGCTAATTAGGATAGAGCTGCGAGGAAAACTTAGGTATCTTGTTGGGCAAAACAGGAGAACGTAGTAGACCTTAAGATGTTCCTCAAATTTTTTATCTTAGAGGAAACTCTCAGTAAGCTTTATGTCAGATACAGAAAATGTTCCCTGGAAGTCAAAGTAATTCAACCTTGACAAAATTTCCCACATGTGTATACTGTTTGGTAACCACGACTACAAAGTATTAGCAGTTCCGATTTACCCCAAAGTTCTTTTTATTCACTACTCCTACCCCATCACCATTTGATTTCTTTGCTGTATAATTTCCCCGTCTTCTTGCCACTTACCTTCAGTGTCTTTCTCACTCTTACTTTGGAAAGGGGCAACTTAGGAAGTCTCATTTCTTTGGACCCACAAAGAACCCCCTCTTCCTTGTCCTGTACGAAAAGACCTATCATTCAGTCAAGCAATTCCACTACTGTGTATTTACCCAAAGGAGAAAAGGACATTTTATCATAAAGACACTTGTTATGGAATGTTTATAGTAGCACAATTCACAATTGCAAGGATGTGGAAATGTTGCAGGACCAGTGAATCAAAACCAACAGACTGTCACTCCAGGACTAAGGAGTTTTATTAGCTGGGGACTTAGCAGGCCATGAGCCTTAAAGTGCTGAGCCGCCCCCCTACCCCTGTAGTCGCAGCTTGAGCCCAAGAGTTTGAGGTTGCTGTGAGCTATGAGGCCACAGCACTCTACCACTCTACCAAGGGCAACAAAGTAAGACTCTTATCTCCAAAAAACAAACAAACAACCCCCCCCCCAAAAAAACCCTAGAAACCAAAATGTGTGTACCCTTGTAATGTTCTGAAAATAAAAACAAGAACAACAACAAAACAAAGTTCCTCCTTGTTTTCTGGTGCTGTGAGCTAGAGGAGCACCTGTTTAAGCCTGATGCCAGCTAGTGGTCCTAGGAAATACCTTCTTTTAAAGCTAGAGTTTCATGGAATCTTATGAATTCTAGTAATCCAAGTTGCTGTGTTTTTTCTTTTTTGTTGTTGTTGAGACAGAGTCTCACTCTGTGCCCTAAGCAAAGTGCAGTGGCATCATCACAATTCACTGCAACCTTGGACTCAGGCTGTGTGCATCCTGCCACCTCAGCCTCCTGAGTTGCTGGGATTAGAGGCACATGCCGTGGAGCCTGGGTGGGTTTTTTGTTTTCTGTGGAGTTGAGAGTCTCAGTTTCACTTGGACAAATCTTGAATTCCTAAGCTCAAGCAATCCTTCTGTCTCAGTCTCCCACAGTGCTAGGATTATAGGTTTGAGCCATGGTGCCCAGTGAATTCTAGTAATAATAATTCCTTGGATGCTTGCTATGTGCTGTTTCTACCCTCAGTGCCTGACATATATCCTTTTACTTTATTGTCAAGATAATCCTATATGGGAACTATTTGTATACCAATTCTAAGAATGAGAAAATGAAGTTTTAGAAGCTTGCTTGAGTCACTTATCAAAAACTAATAGAAGATAACTTCTATAGTTACAGAAATATCTAAAATTATAATCTAAGACCAAAAGCAGCAGGAACAAAGATGATCATTACATAATAATAACAAGAAGTCATCAGAAAATTATGCTAAAACTGAACTAATCTGCACCAAGCAACAAAGGTATAAAATATGTAAGAAATGAATCAGAGTTATGAGGCAAAATTCATTGACAAATTAGAAGACTTTTTTCAATAATTACAGAGTAAGTGGAAAAATGGATATAAGGATATGTAGAATAAACTTGCTGTTGGCAGTGTCTATAGTATCTAAGAGTGAAGGTAGCTTTTAAAACTGAGAAATAAAATCAAGTTCTTATGCTAATTACACACAACACACACACAAAAGGAAGAGGAGGGGAGAGCACAAAAACTAGTTTTATGATTGTCCATAGTAGAAAAAAATAACTAAGAAAGAGGGAACTAAGTGTATTATATAAAAATAAAATTATCAAGGCAATCTCAATACTTTCTCAGATACTTTCCTTAGTATCTGGAAAGCTAAAATTTTTAAAACACAAAAAAGAAACAGTGAACGACTTTTAAGAAGAAATGCTCATATAAACAGTACTTTTAACAGAAAAAATAACTCCAAGTTAGATTGAATCTATTTGTTATGTTAATCATTGTAAGTGGGCTTAACTATATAAATAAAAATGTTTTTAGATTAAATGTAAAGAAAAACTTTTGTTTGCAACATACAAAGATACACCTAAAATAAAGTGACTCAGAAAGATTTAATTATTTCAATAAATAAGATGATGGGCAAGAGCATTAGAGGACAATGCAAACAAAAAGGAGGTGGAGGTCACATTGTTACTATCAAACAAGGTGAAATTCAGACCATAAAAAAAAATTGAGTGTGACAAGCAGGACCCTTTATAATGTAAACTCAAAATTCATGTGCAAATGTAAGAGACATATTTAAGTTCTAAACAGCAAATAAGCAATTCTCCTAAAGCAGAAACTAAGGAAATATTAAAAAATGTAATACTAATAGGAGTCGTAAATTCCCTTTTCCAGGACTAAATAGATAAGTGGGAAAAAAAAAATAAGTACACCGAAGACGTTACAATCAATAAAAAATTGGATATGATAAATCTGTATTGGATTTTTTGCTCATTGAAAATGGAGACCACACTTAAAGTTCCAATAAAACATTCATGAAAATAGACTGTATTTATGGCACAAAAAACCTTAATAAGTTAATGTAGTAGGAATGTTATAGAAATTATTCTTTGAGCATAATAGAACAAGCTAGATAATAAGAAAATGAGAAAAGATAAAAATGTTTCTTTGCATGGAAATATAAAGAAAACTACGTCTTTCTTGGACCAGGGAGGGGGAAAAAACCCCTAAAACTCAAAAATTTCTGAAAAAAAATGTTAACTAAAAATCACATATTAAAGTTTTAGGAATTTTCTTTTGCTTTGTTGGTGTAAAAAAAAAAAAATTGGGGGAGTATAACTAGAGCAGTGTTCATAGGAGAATTCATAAGCTTAATTACTTACATCAATAAAAGGAAAGAATGAATCCAAGTAAAATGAAAACAATCAGAGCAATTAATAAAAACCAAAGCAGAAACGAACAAGTTAGACAACTAAAAAATGAGGAATAAATAAATTCAAAAGCTTTAAAAAGTTTTATATAATAAATAAACCACTGGCAAACCTAATCAGGAAAAAAACCAAGTAAAAAAAATCATGAGACTGTTTTGTTTAATTTTATGAAAATAAACTTAAAAACTTGGATTAAATGAATATGCTCTTGAAATATATACCAAAACCAACCCCTGCAAAGGAAGAATATCTATATAGACTTATATTCATAGAAGAAATAGAGAAAATTATAAGTCACCCCCAGAAAAGAAAAAATCTTTAATGAAAATTCTAATCCAAATTAAGTGGCTCAATAACAGAAAAGAATTCCCTTAAGAAGGGCAGTGCCTGTGGCTCAAAGGAGTAGGGCACTGGCCCCATATGCCAGAGGTGGTAGGTTCAAACCCAGCCCCAGCCAGAAACTGCAAAAAAAAAAAAAAAAAAAAGTAGATTAATTAATTAATTAATTAATTTTTTTTTTTTTGAGACAGAATCTCACTATGTTGCCTTGGTTGGAGTGCCTTCATGTCACAGTATCACAGCAACCTCAAACTCTTGGGCTCAAGCGATTCTTTTGCCTCAGCCTCCCAAGTAGCTGGGACTATAGGCACCCTCCACAATGCCTGTCTATTTTTTTGTTGCAGTTGTCATTGTTGTTTAGCAGACCCGGGCCAGGCTTGAACCCATCAGCCTGGGTGTACGTGGCTGATGCCCGACGCACTGAGCTATGGTGCCAAGCCATAATTTGCAGCTTCTTAAATTTATTTATTGATTAATTTATTAATATTTATGCAAAAATCCTAAATAAAGCATTGCAAATAGCTTCTAGCAGAAAATATAAAACATCAGGATCAGTTGGGGTTTGTTTCAGAAAACCTTTTTGAAATTCATGATATTTATAATTTCAGTCAGTATTTCCTGGGAGTAATGAATTCAAATGAATGAAATTCCACCAACATTCATTTTTCCAGGGTGAGGTGATAGACAAAATTATCATAGGGAAATGGAGTCAAATAATACAAATAATCAATACTTCGCATGAGTTCATCCATCCAGAAGTCATATTAAAAATGTGGTTGCTGATTTGCATGCACGCACACACACCCACACTCACACATTTATATTGTGCTAGAAGACTAATCCATAGTAAGCAGTCGACAAAGGCTAGCTATTACTATTAGGTAGGCAAGTCAGATTTTGGAGTTTATGGGCCATAGACACACTTGTGGGGAAAAGCAGCTCTTCTGACTTTCTGGTTTGGCAACATACCCTTCAATCTTCCCTCACCATACTTGCCTACTCCTTCTCTGTCCTCTAAACCCACATAGGAGCTCCATTTAATCCAGATTCTCCAGGCCCTGTTCTTTCCCGCTCCATGTGGTCCGTCCTGCACCTCTGAGAGAAGCTGCAGAAGCCCAGCCACAGTGTCCACAAAGGAGGGGAAGCAGGCTGTGACTTTGTGTCCTCTGCTCTCTCATCTTTTAGATGCTTCTGAGAGTCTCCATGTCATGCCCTTTAGTCTAAGCAGGGTATTTTTCTCCATTTCCAAATGAGAGAAAAGAAATGCAAAGACTAACATAGGTGAGAATGGGAGGAGGGAGGAAGTTGAAACCTAGGGGTTTGAGCTCCCTCTTATTGCTCCTTTCATTCAGCTCCACACGAGTCCTCCCAAGTGGGAGAACCACAGCTGTCCACCTCCAGAAGGAGCACTCACAATCACAGGTCACGTGCTTTCTATACAGAGTCTACCATTTCCTGGTCTGTGGTCAGGCTTCTAATTTGTTAATCTTCATATTTACCTGAGGGACATGGAGGTGGATGGGTCAACGTTCTTGCCCTTTATCAGTTAGATTAAGTCAGGCTGGGCTGTGGTAACAAACAACCCTCGGTGCCTTAATGAAATGAAAGTTATTTCTTATTCATACCAAGTGTGTAGTAGGTTTGAGTGATTCTCTAGGGCAGCTGCCCTCCATGATGACTCAGGTAATTAGAGTGCTTTTATATTGGATTCTCCAATCTCAACACAAGGCTGTCTTGGTTGACTTGGTAGGGGAAGAGAAGAGCCACTCATTGCTAGGGAAATTCTTTGACCAAGAACCTTTTGCTGTCTGCCCATTACCCAGAACTAGTCACACAGGTCTTGAAGATGAGGAAGTATAATTTTTTTTGGACCTAGGAATTAGAGGATGAACACGAGCAGCATCTTTCACATTTTGCTGTCTTCTTTTACTTTATCTGTCACCAGCTACCAGGGAGCAGAAATTGATTTTCTGGCTGGCCAGATGCCAGAGCACTGACCAAGGGCATGTCTACTAAGGATGGGACACCACCATATATTAAAAAGTTACACAGTTACATTAAATTAAATTTAATTAAAAACTCGCTTATAGACTACTTTGGTGAAAATGAAGTCTTATTCTCCTAAAGTATCAAACACATTTTCTTACCACTCCTTTTTGGCAGAAGATCTTGCCTCGTTTTCAAATGAGTGCGCCAGGCGTCCAGCTGGAACCTCCTCATCACCCTATTTCTTACCCCTAATCTTCCCATGTTCATTTTTCTCTGAACGAGTGTTCCTTTTTAGTGCCAAGCCTGATACTCTCTCTCTCTGTCTTAGCCTATTTGTGTTACTATGACAAAATAAGGCTGGGTAATTTATAAAGAACAGAAATTTGCTTCTCACAACTCTGAGATCAAATTGCTGGCAGGTTTGGTGTCTGGTGAGGGCCCACCTCTGCTTCCAAGATGTTGCCCTGTTGCTGTGTGCTCACAAAGAGGAAAGTAAAGGGTAAAATTGCCTTGCTAGTTCCCTCTAGTCCTTTTTAAGGTTCTATAAGGCTGCCCAAATGATTTAATCACCTCCTAAATGCCCTGCATTTTAATGCTATCACTTCAGTGATCACATTTCAACACAGGAATTTTGGGAGATATTCAGACTATAGCACTCTGTGTTGTTTTTTTTTTTTTTTTTTTTTTTTCCTTTGAGACAGGGTTTTGCTCTATTGCTCAGGCTGGAGTACAGTGGTGTTATCATAGCTCACTGCAACCTCAAACTCCTGGGCTCAAATATTTCACCTGCTTCAGTCTCCTTAGTAGTTGGGACTAAAGGTGCCATGCCCGGCTAATTTTTCTATTTTTGGTAGAGCTGGGATCTTCTCTTGCTCACACTGGTCTCTAACTCCTGGCCTCAAGCATTCACCCACCTTCGCCTCCCAAAGTGCTGAGATTACAAGCATGAACCGCCATTCTTATTCTTTGGATTTGATTCATCATTTTGGAAGAAATGTCCCCTTTCTTCCTTTTATCCTCATTTTCTCCTGTCTGTTGATGTCTTTCACTTGACTCAGAAACTTAAGGTCTTTCCTATCTTAAAATATCTTCCCCTACTATACAATAGAACAGTGATTTTCAACTGCTATGCTGTCAAAATCTTAAAGACTATTAATTACATTATTTTTATTTATTTATTTTTTGAGACAGAGTCTCACTATGTCGTCCTCAGTAGAGTGCTGTGGTATCACAACTCACAGCAACCTCAAACTCTTCAGCTTAAGCAATTTTCTGGCCTCAGCCTCCCAAGTAGCTGGGATAACAGGTGCCTGCCACAATGCCTAGCTATTTTTTGTTGCAGTTGTCATTATTGTTTAGGAGGCCCGGGCTGGGCTCAAACCTGCCAGCCCTGGTGTATGTGGCTGTCTCCATAACCACTGAGCTATGGGTGCTGAGCCTAATTAAATTATTTTTGAAAGAAGTTCAAAGCACAGTGTTTTTTACTTTTTTTTTTTTTTTTTTTGAGATAGAGTCTCACTTCATCACGCTTGGTAGAGTGCTGTGGTATTGTAGCTCACAGCAACCTCAAACTCTTGGGCTCAAGTGATCCTCCTGCTTCAGCCTCCTGAGTAGCTGGGACTACATGCACCTACCATGATGCCTGGCTAATTTTTCTATTTTTAGTAAAGATGGGGTCTTACTCTTGCTCAGGTTGGTCTTGAACTCCTGAACTCAAGTGATTCTCCTGCCTCAGCCTCCCAGAATGCTAGGATTACAGGCATGAGCCACTGTGCCCAGCCTTACTCTTTTTTTTTTTTTTTCCTTTGATAAACATAATTTAAGTGTGTCTCAGAAGTTTAACTATAGGTTCAAGTGTGCCATGGGATTAAAAAGGTTGAAAACACTGCAGAAGAACATCAGAACTCATTCCTCCCATCTAACCCTAACTCTGTCCTATTACCAACCTCTCCCTCTCCCAACCACTCTCTCCTCTTAGCCTCTGATAACCACTCTCTTATTTCTACAAGATAAACTTTTTCGGATTCCATATATGAGTGACATCATGTCTATTTGTCTTTCTGTGTCTGGCTTATTTAACCTAATGTAATGTCCTTCTGGTTCATCCATGTTGCTGCAAATGATAGGATTTTGTTCTTTCTTGAGGGCTGAATCACATTCCACTGTGTACATGTACCACGTTTTCTTCAGTAGTACTGTATATTTCCAAATAGTTAACAAAGAGGATTTTGAATGTTTTTACCACAAATAAATGGCAAAAGATTGAAGTGATGGATATACTAATTACCTTGAGTTAATCACTACACAGTGAATACATGTACATCACACTGTACCCTATAAGTTTGTACAATTATTATGTGTCAACGACAAATAAAACAAAAAAGTATTTCGCCCTTAGTGTTACTTTTCTCCCAAATGAGAGTCCCACCTTTCCCCTTATTTTCACTTTCAAAATTCTTGAAAGACTGCTTCTATCTGTTCTTATTTTCTCATTTCTAATTCACTCTTTAGTCTTCTGACACCTGGTTTTCACCTTAACCCCTTCTGTCCTGTTGAAGATTCTGGTGCCCCACTAATTATAAAACACAATAATGCTCTCTTATGTTGTATCCTGGTGAACATTTTTGTGCTGTTTTATTTCTTTGAGAATCCTATCTCTAAGTTATTTCTCTTTTTGTTTTTGTGGTCCTTTTAGCTCATAGGCAATTGTACTTTCCAAGTGCTCTCTAACTTTTCTGTTTCCTTTCCGATAGTCCCTATGCTTACTCCTCCTAAGGCAGATGCTTGAGAATGCTGTCCACTTCCTCCTTAATTCACACGCTCTCCATTGGCAAAGTCAGCATCTCGTAGGAAGGGAAACCTAGTGGTCAGAACAGGCCAGGGACAGGGCTAACCGAGGATGGTGGGATACATGATAAATAATTTGACCAGTTCTTCTAGGGCCCTATATTATGCAGAATATTTTTTTTCCTTCTTTTTCCAGTCCATTTTTTTGTGTACCTAAATTATTGTCAGTGATTCTGCCAATTGTTGTCAACAATTCTTGAGTGGTTTAGCACAACCTTATGAAAGTATTCTACCTAGTACCTCATGATGAAAACTCTCCTATCTTGATTGGTCATCAGTCTGAGGAGTTTCCAATCCTGGGGAAGCCAGAAAAATATCTATCTCTTAATGCATATATTTCGGCTGCATTATGCGAGGGAAGGCCTAGTCTGAAGAGGCGGATGGTTTTATCATCTCATTTTTTTCTCTCTCCAGAATGCGTTCTGGCTGGGTCCGCTGCATGGTGGCTCTGCTACTGAATCTGACTGGGCTGGGTTCCTCCCTGATTCGAGGCACAGACTCTCCAGGTAAGAACAGAGCAATATTTTGGGGGTGTGTGTGCAAGAACTGGCATGGGGAAAGGATGCCTTTCCCAGTAGGTCCAGGCCACAGCCCAGACTGGAAGTGGTTTCTAGCTTCAAAGAGCAGTGCTCTTCCCTTTGGCAGAAAACTGCTCCTTCCCTTTTCACCACATACAGACACTTCTGGGAACAGAGACTTCCTGTCCAGAGCCAGGGAGGCAGGAAAAAGGGAAACATTTCATCTCATTTGGGGTTCTTAGCAATGTTTCTATCTCATTTGGGGTTCTTAGCAATGTTGGCTGGGAGGATGTAAAAGTTGGAGGCAGTCTGAGAATAGCTATAATACCATTCTTCAGCTAGGATTTTACTCTGATGATTGACTGTTTTTGTATTTATCCAGTGGGGGTCTATGTGGACAAATGAAATTGGAGACAAAGGTTGCTTCTTCTGCCATTTATTAGATAGTCAGAATTGCACTAAATGGTTTTGAGAAGAGAAGTGATGCCTTATCCTTGTCCTCAGGATACAAATTATTTGTCGCTGTTATTTTTCTAGCTGAGGAGACAGGCTATGCAAACATGATGCGATGTGTGGCCATGAAAGCGCGTATTACAGAACGGACCCCTCTTTGCATGACAGTTTCATTAAATACAAAAGAGGAACAAACTTGAGGAGTGGGGTGGATCCTTGTTTTTTAGAGAATAGAAACTACTCTGAGTTTATAATGCCTATTACAAAACACGATTGAAAAAAAAGATCACCACTGATTTTAAACGATGATGGACAACTCAGGCTCTAGGAGGAAACAGAGAAGAACGTAAATGCTGAGGAACTGGAGGTTGGCACCTCACCCGAATTTAGGTTCTGAGTGACAGGTGAGCGTGCTGACCTGGGAAGGTCATCCTTCTCTCAGCAAGGCAGTCCCTGGAGGAGGCCCTTGAACTCAGAAACGAAAGTAAATGTACAGTTTACAAGGACCAATAGCAATTAACCTTCCAGGCTCAATTGGAATATTCTTTCTTTCTTTCTTTTTTTTGAGACAGAGTCTCCCTCAGGATTGAGTGTCCTGGCATCATAGCTCACAGCAACCTCAAACTCTTGAGCTCAAGCTATTCTCTTGCCACAGCCTCCCAAGTACCTGCGACTACAGGCACCAGCCACAATGCCCAGTTATTTTCACTTTTTTTTTTTTTTTTTAGAGACTGAGTCTCACTTTATCGCCCTCAGTAGAGTGCTGTGGCATCACAGCTCACAGCAACCTTTAACTCCTGGGCTTAGGCATTCTCCTGCCTCGGCCTCCCAAGCAGCTGGGACTACAGGGGCTCGCCACAATGCCCGGCTATTTTTTTGTTGGAATTTGGCTGGGACCGGGTTCAAACCCACTACAGTATATGGGGCTGGCACCCTACCCACTGAGCCACAGGCACTGCCCCCTGGCTATTTTTAGAGACTGGGTTTTGCTCTGGCTCAGGCTGGTCTCCAATGGTGAGCTCAAGCAATCGACCTGCCTCGGCTTCCCAGGTGTGAGCCACTGTGTCTGGCCTGGGAATGTCATTTCTTCTGGTCTTTCCTGGCCTACCTACATTATTAACCCCATGTGAATATCCCTTTATTGTGGTGGTTGTTTTCAAGTGCATAGAATTGGGTTAATCCCACCAAGGAGATCACAGCAGGTGTATATCATGTCTCAGTTCAAGGACTCTCTCCTGTGGCCTTGTCGACACTCCCATTCTCTCCTCTCCTTGGATAATTCATTCTAAATGTGTCTAGCATGTTCTTATGTGTAAAGGTGGCCTTTAAAAATAAATACCATTGTTTTTCAGTGTGTATTTAACATTCTTTTTTTGTATTTTAAAAATTCAATAAATGTCACTGTTCATTGAATTGCATTCTGTTTGTTTGCTCACTTAACCCCATGCTTTTGAGCATATGGAGGCCAAAAGGTCTCCTCCCCCAAATCTGTGTGTTCTGCCATCATTCCCCAGGTTTTCCCGGGGGTGGGGGCTGGCTCACAATCTTTCTTTTGGCTTTCCAGAAGATTTTGTGATTCAGGCAAAGGCTGACTGTTACTTCACCAATGGGACAGAAAAGGTGCAGTTTGTGGTGAGATTCATCTATAACCTGGAGGAGTACGCCCGTTTCGACAGTGATGTGGGGATGTTTGTGGCCCTGACGGTGCTGGGGCAGCCTGATGCCGAGCGGTGGAACAATCGGCCTGATATACTGGAGACGAGCAGGGCGGCGGTGGACACGCTCTGTAGACACAACTACAGGCTGGGCGTGCCCTTCACGGTGGGGAGAAAAGGTGAGCTGGAAGGCGGGCTCTGATGGGCTTCAGTAGTGTCCCCCATGTGAACCTGACTGTGGCCCTTCTTCCTTTTAAGAAGTGATTTCTGCTTCAGGATAAATGGATATGAGCAGGGGAGTATATGCTCTGTTTCCAATTACGAGTCACTTGTTATCGTCATGGTCAGATCACTGGGATCTTGGTCCCAGACCCCCAAGACTGCAGGGACTTTGAAGACTAGAATACTCTCAAATAGAAGTGGTAATTGTGATAGTACCTCATAAAGTTTAAGTTCTCCTTACAGGTGTTGACATGACCTGTTTCTGAGTCATGGGGCTGAGATTTCTTTACACTTCCAGATTCCACTTGGCTGATATGGGAAAGAGATTAGGGGTAGCAATAGTCCCTAAAGAAACCCCTGTCCTGGCTTGGTGTCTTCTCTTTACAGTGTCTCATTTTCCTCTCCCTTCCTAGTACAACCAGAGGTGACAGTGTACCCAGAGAGGACCCCATCCCTGCAGCAGCACAACCTGCTGCTCTGCTCTGTGACTGGCTTCTATCCAGGGGACATCAACATCAGGTGGTTCCGGAATGGGCAGGAGGAGAGAGCTGGGGTCTTGTCCACTGACCTTATCCGGAATGGAGATTGGACCTTCCAGACTGTGGTGATGCTGGAAATGACTCCTGAACTTGGAGATGTCTATACCTGCCTTGTTGATCATCCCAGCCTGCTGAGCCCTGTGTCTGTGGAGTGGAGTGAGTTAGTTTCTTGTACTCTCTGGGCCTGACTTGGGACTATGCTGACTCAGTTTAGATACTGTGTCACCTCTGCATTCATCTTGGTACAATGTGGATTCTTCTTTCCCTTGATCTGGAAGAGTCACAGAAATTGGAGTCCTTGGGTTAGGGTGGGAGAAAACATGGCAGACATCTATTCTAATATCTTCTGAGGAATGAGGAGGTCTAATCCCCTCGTTACATGCTGCCAACCCTGTGAATTGGTTTTTCTAAAACTTTCATCTTCTTATTTAGGGGGCATTCTTATGACCTCTTAAGAATCAGTAAGAGGTGGGCAACTACTCTATAAGTGCAAACTTTGGCCTCAAAGAACCGTTGCTAAGTCTATTCTTTCTGTAGATAGCATTAGATTTTGCATCCAGTGCAGAGTCTGGGGTTTCAAGAAGATGCTCTAAATATTGGGGAGATTTTTATTAACTTTAGTACCTGTTTCCTGTAGGCGCTCAGTCTGATTATCCTTGGAGAAAGATGCTAAGTGGAGTTGCTGCCTTCCTGCTTGGGCTGGTTGTCTTTCTGGTGGGGATTATCATCCACCTCAGGGCTCAGAAAGGTAATGTGCTTCTGAGGAGCACCCAGCCTCCTACTCCCTGGCTCTCCCACTTCCCACCTTCCCTAACATCAAAGAGCTGAAGCAAAGAGAGCTGATTGTACTTCTCTAGGACTACAGGAATAATGTTTTCAGATGCCAGGGCATTCTCAGCGCTAAGCAGAGATGGAGTTCTGAGGTTGCTGGCCATTCCCTATTCCTCAGGGCAATCACAACATTTGGTCCTAATTAGGGCAATTCATTCTTCTTTTGATTTTTTCCAGGTTATGTGAAGACACAGAAGTCTGGTGATGAGGTAATGTATATTTCCTTGCCTTTGGGTGGCAGAGCATTCTCTTGTTTCTTTGGCTGGAGGAGACACTATGGGATAAGGAGGCATAAGGTTGACTCTGGCTGGGTGGTACCGTTACCTGAGTCCCTGGAATGGGAGGGTCGGGCTGCTTCATGACCCTTCATCACTGTCCTCACAGGCCTCAAGAACTGTTCTCCTCCCACAGCCATGGGGAGACCCTCCTCCCACAGGTTCTCATTGAAGTTTCTCACTCTGGAGCTTGAAGTAGTAGCAAGTGGCCTGAGTCTGAGGTGAGGTAAAGGACATTGATGAGACCAATGTTCTTGGGGTGACTCCTTCCTGTGATCCTTGGAGGGATCCCCAACCAATTCTAGAGTTTTGTGTTCCAAGATGATGCATCTCCCACCCATGTGGCCTTCTTCTTCCTACTCGTATACATCATTAATCCCCATTACCTAGAGCACTGTCTCCTAAGGCCTAATGCCTTCCAGCCTCAAAGCATGTACTTTTACTTTTCTGTGGTCCAGCTGTAACCCTGTACGTCATGATACTAAATCATTCTCTTTCCAACTGCAATCTCAGTCTTCAAAAGACAAATGCTCAGTCACCTGTTTCTTTTCACTGTTTTTAAGAAACTTTTTATTATAAAATAAAACAGAGATACAGATAACCACATGAAATGTACAATTTAATGAATTGTTTAAGGCAAAACCCCTGTAACTACCACTCAGATCAAGAAACAGAACTTTGCCGGTAACAGCCAGAGTCTTCATGTGCCTCAGGCCCATCAAAACTTGTCCTCCCCTCAAAAGTAATTGTACAGGACTCTCGAGGTAACTTCACTATTGTATTTCTTTCTTTCTTTCTTTCTTTTTTTTTCTATTTGCACATATACATGTGTTCATTAGGCTTCCACTTTTTGCCTTCACAAAATTAAAAAGGCTTAAACTTTTATGACAACAATAACAATGTTTGAGACGCTATTGTATTTCTTTGTATTCTGTCACCACGCGTGCGTTCCTGGACACTGTAGCTTGGTTGTCTTTTGTGGCTCTTATACTTCACAGGTTTCTCCCTCTTCCTTTTTTCTTCCTTATGATTAATCTGTGGAAAAGCTTTTTGAGCTGTAGAATTTCCCACCCTCTGGATTTTTCCAACTGCATACACACGGTGCAGTGGGATATGTCCTGTGTCTTCCGCATTTCATGCAAATTGTCACCTAAATACAGAGGCTGGACCAGACTCTGTTTTGATCATTTTGGAAAATCTGTAGGCAGTGTTGTAGTTTTCACCATGAGATGCATAATGTCAGCTGTTTCTCTTTTTGTTTGCTAGTAACCACTGATGCTCATTGTTTCACTCTTTGAATTTAATGGGGAATGCAAAATGGTGATAGTCTAATTCTATCATTCCTTCTTCATTGATTGGCTTTATTACCTCTATAGAGAGACACTTCCTTTCATTTACTAGTGCAGTGGTTTTCAACCTTCCTAATGCCCTGTCCCTTTAATACAGTTCTTCAGGCTCCATGCCTATAGCTCAAGCGACTAGGTATCAGCCACATACACTAGAGCTGGTGGGTTCAAATCCAGCCTGGGCCCACCAAACAACAATGATGACAACCAAAAAATATATATATAGCCAGGTGTTGTGGTGGGTGCCTATAGTCCCAGCTACTTGGGAGGCTGAGGCAAGAGAATCACTTAAGCCCAAGAGTTAGAGGTTGCTGTGAGCTGTGACGCCACAGCTCTTTACCCAGGGTGATAACTTGAGACTCTGTCTCAAAAAAAAAAAAAAAAAAATACAGTTCCTCATGTTGTAGTGACCCCCAACCATAAAATTATTTTTGTTGCTACTTCATAACTGTAATTTCCTACTGTTATGAATCATAATGTAAATATCTGATATGCAGGATGTATTTTCATTGTTCACTACCCACAGGTTGAGAACCGCTGTACTAGTGGGTTACCCACTGGTAATGTGGAAAGGCAGGATCAATGTTTAACTCTCCTTTTATTTGCCAGTTGCTTAGAAAACACTCAGACTGTTTCTCCTCTGCTCTTACATAACAGCAATCATTAACACAGAAGAGTTCTATGAACAAATGCAGGGGTATTTTTTCTTTACACACCAAACAGCAGATACTGTGGGTATCCTCTAATTCAATTCCAACACTATCAACCTACTGCATTTTCGGCATAGATCTGGAATTAGCCATCCTCCCCCTCCCCCCAAGAAATCCCTGGTTTATTTTAGAGGGAAATGTCATTTAAGACTGTCCCCACCCACTTTCAGATACCTATTACAAGTATCTGGGCCTCTGGAAATTCTGAGCTACCAACTTCAAGTTCAACACCCTTTTTGGGTTTGATAAATATTTTTGCATAGCTCTAAGAACTCAGAGAAATACTTACATTATCTGGTTTATTACAAAGGATATGCAAAGGCTACAGATGAAGAGATGTGTAGGACAAGGTATAGGGGAAGGGGCTTGGAGCTTCCATGCCCTCCCTAGGTACACCACCCTCCGAGAACCTCCACATGTTCAGCTATTTGGAAGCTCTCTGAAGCCAGTCCTCAGTTTTTAGGGACAACTCTGTCGAAATGTGACCAGCCTCCGAAGTATGGGGCAGCAGCCTCTCTGGAATGAGGACTGTATTAGCCACAATCAGAAGGGTGGAGGAAGATTAGAGTCCTGCCTCTAGGCAGGTGAAAGGAAGGCAGGAGAAGGCTAGAGATTCTGTCTCCTGAAGCCTAAGGTGCCCATCATTATAACAAAAGACTGTAGCAAGGGCTATGAGAATTATAAGCCAGAAACTGTGGGTGGAACCAATGTATGTATCCTAATGCTACACGAGTTTTCAAGTTAGTGCATTGATTTCCTACCATAATCCACAAGATTTTACTTTTCTTTTATTACGTTATCAATGTATAATAAACAGAAGGATCTGTTGCGGTTTTTAACCTTGTTGAAGATAAAATTTCTCCAAGTGGCTACTTGAAGTTTCCACTTACCAAAAATGAAACCAAGTTTCTTAGACACAAGGCTTTTGATAGTTTCTTTGTTATCTGGAATGACAAGGCGTTTCTAGTTCATTCTGTGCATTTTATGTCTAGATCTGGATCAGCCGTTTATTCCAGAAATCCAGGTTTATTATAGAGGGAAATGTCATTTAAGACCATAATCTAGAGTTAGGGTGCTTTGTCCTGCTGAGCTCCCAGCAGGAGTTGCCCCAAAAGCCTCAATAGGAGAGTTCCCATGATGCTGCAAATTATTGCAAGATGGGCCAGTTGGGCTTGCAAAGAAAGAAGCACTAAATGCCATGGTGACTGGTCCACAGCATTTATTAGGTGAACTTATGTACAGAGTGGGCTGCTGAGTCATAGCCTCAGACAGAGAGAGAAAAAAGGGATGCTTTACCTAGGAGTGTCCACAACCAGGGGGCCAGGGTATGGCGTCTGTGTGAGAGTTTAAGAAGTTTGGCTCAGGGCTGGGACCAGTTTCTTTCCACATTTTGGGCAACAACTTCGACACCTTTATCAGTGTCTGGGAATGTTCAAGGCCAGGTTTGGGATGAAGCCTGCTGGGAAAAACTCACAGCTGGCTGGGTCACAGCGCGGGTCAGGGTACTCTGATTTTTCATTCAAGACACAGAAGGAAAGCAGGGGTTGGGAGGAGTTTAGGGGACCACAGAAATTGGTCCTTGTGTCAGACCTTTTGATTAGAAATAAAAATATAACATTTATATATGTACAAATTTTAAACAAGTTAATCTCTTCTATATTACATCTGCATCTCCTTTCTTTTCTACCAAGAATTCTGGTTTTCAGGGACACAGGGACAGAATTACAAAGTCCATACTCATGCATTTGCTTTCCCTAAATTAACATCCACAGCAGTCTAAGGATCACAACACTCATACCACCAACAAAATGGTTACTGAAAATAGTTGAATTGTTTTTAGCCTTTGTTCTTCCCATAATCCCTCCTTTCATAGTTGAACTATACCTACATTAGTGAATCCTATACCGTTATATAGACTGCTTGGTCCCCTTTTACTCTTAGTCCTGTGAGTAGTGGTACCTTTGATGCTTTCATCATTGTTTCTTATGCTGATGTCCCTGTTGTGTGGTGGTTTTCAAGGCTTGGTCCATGGACCTCTGGGGGCTTCTGGGATCCTTCCAAGGGGTCTGTGAGGTCAAACTAATTTTGTATCAATACTAAGATATTGAGGTTGGGTGTGGTGGCTAATGCCTGTAATCCTAGCACTCTGGGAGGTCGAGGCAGGTAGATTGCCTGAGCTTACAGGTCTGAGACCAGCCTGAGTCAGAGCGAGACCCCTGTCTCTAAAAATAGCCCAGCATTGTGGTGGGTGCCTGTAGTCCCAGCTACTTGGGAGGCTGAGGCAAGAGAATCACTTGAGCCCAAGAGTTTGAGGTTGCTATGAGCTATGACATCATGAGGGCATACTCTACTGAGGGCAACAAAGTGAGACTGTCTTAAAATAAACAAAAAAACAAAATACTAAGATATTACTATTATTATTATTCTTTTTTTTGAGACAGAGTCTCACTTTATCACCCTCGCTAGAGTGCCATGGTGTCGCAGTTCACAGCAACCTCAAACTCAGGCTCAAGAGATGCTCTTGCCTCAGTCTCTCAAGTAGCTGGGACTACAAGCGCCTGCCACAAAGCCTGGCTATTTTTAGAAACCAGTAATACCAAGGGGTCTTACTCTTGCTTGGGCTGGTTTCAGACTCATGAGCTCAAGCAATCCACTCCCCACCTTGGCCTCCCAGAGTTTTAGGATTACAGGCGTGAGCCACCATGCCAGGCCACTAAGATATTATTAGTATTTGTTCTTTTCTCTGTTGTTTGCATGATGGTACAAAACCTGCTATGGGTAAAGCTGTTAATGCCTTAGCATTAATCAAGGAAGTGACACCAAGCTGTGTGGGTAGTTGTATTCTTCACTGCCATGAAATTGCAATAAAAACCCCCCCACTGGTTTTGATAAAACAATAAAAATTGTTAGTTTTACTAAATTTCAAACCTTTTTAATATTCAGTGTAACAAAATAGGCAAGTTTTATGCTGTATTGATGGAAAGGCAGTTGTCTTATGGAAAAACATTTTTATAATTGCTTGAGCTATGAGTGGAGCTAGACATTTCTTTTTTTAATGGATTATCATTTTCCTTGAAAGAATGACTAGAAGACACATTTTGGTTATCCAGATGCAGGTATTTGGTAGGCATTTTCTCAAAATGAACAAAATAAGCTCATCATATCAAGGAAAATGATATTGCTAGTGAAAATTAGAATTTCAAGAAAAAATTAAAATTTTGGAAAACTTGTCTTTGCCACAGCTTCTTAAATACTTCTTTAAGTATTTTAGAAAAATACTTAAAGATTTTTCTGATGAGATTGGTGGTGATATTAAGTGAATATTGTTTTTAAAATATTGTTTAAGGAAACATGTTAGCATTCTAAAGATCTATATAACCCTATGAATCAAAACTATATAAATGATCAATGCATGATATTACAAAATCATATGTGGATAAAAGATCAATTTGAAGTGCAATAAAGACTAGTGAATTTTAACTTAACAGCATATGAAAATTTAATTGATAATGTTAGGTAGGAACAAGGAGGAAGGGGAACAGATGCTTTGTCTAGGGGTGTCCATTGAGGAACAGATGACGCTAGGAGATGCTTTGTCTATTAGGAGGAATAAATTGACCAGAGGGGGTTCCCATGAAAGAACAGATGATATGTCAAGGGGGTCCCCAAGACTGACCAGATGTTTGATCTATGATAGAGGGTCTCCAATCAGAAAGAGACAGAGAAACCAAAAAGTGGAGATATGATCAAAGGCTCAATAGGGGTTTTTTGGAGCACACACACAGTGCCCTAAATCACCTACCCTCATTAGCATAGTAAAAATCACACCCATCAGTGCCATGACAATTTACAAATACTGTGGAAAGCCTCAGATATGGCCTTACAAGGATAGAAAAGGGAAGGGTTCCCAATTCTGGAATTCTCATTCTTTTCCAAGAAAGCCCATGAATATTGCACTCCCCTCTTAATATAAGATTAGAGAATGAGCATAAAAGGAGAAATTTTGCTATACTCAGGGTCTTCTCCACTTGCAGGTGGGCTGATCCATTCCTTCTCTGGGATGCACTATGCTTTAATAAACTTGGGCACTTTGCCTGCTTGCACCTGCTGGCTCCGCTCATTTACTCCACCAACTTAGTACTAGTAACCATTCTTCAGTACTAGGATCAAGAATTTGGGAACATGGGGACCTGACACCTGGTCCCACACCCCAGAATAAAGTTTCAGATTCCACACTGCAACTAACATGTAAGAACCTATCATTTGTTGAATTTTGGTGTCATATCAAAGAAGAATATCCACGATTGCTGAAAAGGCTGTTGAAACTTTTCCTCTCTTCCCAACTATATTTCTGAGTGAGGCCAAGATTTCTACATGTACTTCAGCCAAAAGAACATATTGATTGTTACAGACCATATGTGGGAAAATATGTAACCAAGCTATCTTTATTAAACCAGATATTAAAGATATTTAAAAAATGTCAAACAATTCATTCTTTTCCACTATTTTTCTGTGCTGGAAAATACAGTTATTTTCCATAAAACTATGCTATATTAACATATTACTGTCATTTCATAACAAACAAATATTAATGTCATTTGAGTATCCCATGTACACTAAAGCTCCTTGATGTTCTCACCAATTTTTTAACAATACAAAGGGATCCTGATACCAAAAGTTTGCAAACTACAGAGTAATTACTGTGGTTATTTGAAGTTCTTTCTATAGTAGGTTCCTCAGGAATTGTGTAGGAAATTGTCTTAGTCTGTTTGGGCTGTGGTAATAAACTACTACTACTAAATGGCTTATAAACAACAGAAATGAGTTTCTTAAAGTTCTAGAGGCTGGAAGTTTGAGATCAGGGTGCCAACATGGTCAGGTTCTGGTGAGGGCCCACTGGCTGCATCTTCTGGCTAAGTCTTTACACAGAAGGAGGGGACAGAGATCTCTGGGATCTCCTTCATAAGGGCCCCAATCTCAATATGAAGCCTCAGCCCTAATGTCCTAATCAGTCTCCCAAAGCCCTATCTGCTAACACCATCACATTGGGGTTTAGAATATCAGCGTAGCATTTTGGGAGGACACATTCAATCCCCAAGTATACCAGGAAGTTCTTGAACTTTGTAGTTAAAAGTTATTTTTGTTGGATATAAAAACCTTGGTTTTCTTTTCTGTTCTTGAGTATCTTAAAAATGTTACCATGCTTTAATGTAACATTGCTATCAAAAAGTCTGATGATAATATAATTGTTAATAAATCATTGTTATTTTTGCTGTGATGCTCAGAGGGTATTTCCTTTTTCTTTTGATAATTTAAATAGTCACACTGAGAGTCACACTCAGTTGAGGCTTATTGAGCCAAAGGCTAAGAACATGCTGAGGAAAAGCATGGACCACAGAAGCACCTGAGGCCTGGGCTTTCCACAGGATTTGGGAATTCACTATTTCAGAGAGGAGGGCATATAGAAAACACAGGAGGGGCAGTGAAGCAAGCTGCTTGCTTACCTTCTTGAGAAGCTCTAATTGGTGGTCAGTAAATCTACATTTTAAGTAAGATAAGGTGAACATTAAAAAAGTAGAGGAAATAGTCAATGATTTAGTCTTCTCAGGGTGGGCAGAAGAATGGTTGATTTTATCTGGTCCTTGGTCTGGATCTTTGTAGATAAACTTGTAAATTGACATTGTCAGTGTAAAACTTAGCAGAACTCATATTTAGTAAATTATTTAAGCAATAGTTCTTAAGTTATGATTGACATGCACTTGTTTTACAGGGGAATATATATCTTGAAAGATTCAGGACTGAGGAAATCAGAAATATTTTACCCCCAAATATATTTCTTGACATATTTTGAGATGGTTGCTTGCAGGCAGAAATAATGTTGCAAAGGTGTCTTTTGGGGGGTAGAGTGTGGAAATTTACATCTGTAGAAAATCTCCAGATTCTTTACAGCAGCCAATTCTTCCTTATCCAATCTAGGAAATATTTATTTATTTATTTATTTATACAGAGTCTTATTTTATACCCTAGCTAGAGGATAGTGGTGTCACTGCAACATCAAACTACTGCGTTATAGCTCACTGCAATCTCAAACTCCTAGGCTCAAGAGATCCTCTGAACCTCCTGCCTCAGCCTCCAGAGTAAATACGACTAGAAGTGTGAGCTACCACACCCAGCTAATTTTTCTATTTTAGTGGAGATTGGGGTCTCCCTCTTGTTCAGGCTGGTCTTGAAGTCTTGAGCTCAAGTGATCCTTCCACCTCCACCTCCCAGAATGTTCTGCCAATCTAGGAAAGATTAACTGAGAGTCTGACTCCTTTAAAGGTCTGAGAAGAAACATTTACAATCTATTTTTCTGAGGGCTGTTATCTGGGAGTCTTATCTACTTAACAAGACCACCTTTGCTTCCTAAGATTTCCTTCTCCCTCCCATAATTGTCTGGCCACCGAAAACCTCCTTCATCATAATTCAAGCTTTATTTTATTTATTTATTTATTTTTACATATACATCTGTTTATTTAGTTTCTACTTTTTGCCTTCACAAAATTAAAAAGGCTTAAAATTTAATAACAATAACAATGTTTATGAAAAGGACTAGAAACAAAAACCTCATAAAGACTGAATGAAGATACATACATTCAGAAAGGAAATCAGATGGTTGCTGCAATGAAATATTGAGCAGTAGTAATAATAGTAATGCAAAAAAAGTAACATTCACATTGTCAAATAAAAGTGTCTATTATAGAATGTTTTGACTTTGAGGTTCAGTATGAAGTCATCAGTTAACATCTTCTTATTTTTTTCCAGTCTCAAAAAATAGACAACTAATATTTATAAATAAAAATAAAAGATAATTTCAAAAAAACCCCAGATCATGCCAAATCTTATAAACAATAGAAAAAGAAGAAATACTTCAAAATCATTCTACTTCATCTGGATATACCTCATATTAAAATTGGAAAAAATATATTATTATAAAGGGGAAATTACAAACATATTTCACTTATAAATGAGGATGCAATATCCTCAACAACATATTAACAAGTTGAATTAAAAATTAATGTTTAAGAGAAAAAGCTGCTCCTCTGACTGAAGCCAGCTTTCCACAGAGGCTTCCGTCCATAAAGAGAGTTAAAGGACAGAAATTTAGCAAGTAACCTGGTGGATTAGAGCTGCACCAAGAGAGAAGGTTGGAGAAAGCACATTAACTCTGCTGAGGTGAGCTGTGACCCCAAGAATACAAACAAAAGGTACAAGATCCATCACCAAGCAGACGGGAGTCCCATCCACCATGAGAATGGCTTGGAGTACCCCATAAACAAATGAGCAGAGTTCAAAAGTCCACCCACTATACTCCATGGGAGAGACCCCCTAAAAACTGGACCTACCTCCCCTACTAGGGTGCCATGGCACTCTCCTGCCAGGCATAAAACTGTGTAAAACTGTATATATTCTATACCTGCAATTCTGAGCTCCTAGCATTTCCCTCAACTCTCACTCTGAGGTCTGGAGGCCTATCCCCCAGGAGACCAGATTCTTGGGTGATTTCTCAAGGGGTGTGGACAGGGCCTGAACTGCAGCTGGTCAGTGCAGATTCTGCAGCATGGGAGTGAGGAGAGGACAGTCGGCTGAGAGGGAACCATACCGGAGTGGTGGTGCCCTGAGGTGCACAGCAGCAGCCGTTTTTGGCAACAATAGGGCTCATCCCCGGATATTCCAAAGTCACACCCCCTGTCTCTTTGGGCAACCAGAGGAGGCCAGGCATCTTTCCAGGTGGCAACCACTGCAGAACAGATCTGGGACAGAAACGCAGGCCCTGTGAGGAAAGGGTTTGCCTGAGGCCGTACCAGCTTGGGTGGAGCACGGGGACTAACAAATGCATGCACAGAGATGGGAGATTCCCAGTGTGGGGTTGACCCAGAGGACCGCTTTACTGAGCCTAAAATGCACTGGCCCCCAGGGGGCCATCAACTTAAACAAAGGAGGGCAGGCAGAGGCTGGATCTGATAGGTAACCGTGTTGTGAATACAAACTACAGCTGAAACTGCACAGCAGCAGAGACAGGGCCTGAGGCACAGGTTCTGGGAACTCAAAACAGCTTCTCTTCTGCAGGGGAATTTAGCAGGGACAGAAACAAATTCCTACAAAGTTGTTCTGTTCTGTCAGTAACATCAATCAGGGACTGGGCTGATACTGAGTGAACACCCCCCAGCCTCCATCAAGCCTGAGGTTGTCAAGCCTCACCTCCCCATGCTCGATAGAGGCAGAGAGAAGCGGCCTGTTTGAGGAGACAGATTTCCTTGTGATTCAGGTAGGTGCAAACCCCTGGAGTATCTGCTCATTGGAGGCAACTGGGTCACAGCCCTGTGGGGTTATCAGTGACTGGGTGTAACAGAGGTGCAAGGTGGGGAAGGAGGCATCAAACTTCTCAGACTAATCTATTTGCTGGGTGGGTTCTCCTGACTTCAGGGAGCACCGGAGCAAGTCATATTTGAGTTGTCAGCAGACCCCTGTGATCTAGTTGCCAGACTCCTTTTAAACTTTCCCACATGAGACAGGTGCTGACTGAGACAATTGATTTGGACCTTTTGAACTGAGCAAATCGCCCGAGGACTATCCAAGTGGTGTCCTGGGTGTGTGGTTGTAGGAAGGTTTGATTTTCCTTTTCTAATTGTTACCTGTGGGTGGCAGGGTGACTTAATTGCTGGTATTTCTCCACAGCTGAGACTTCAACCCAGAGTAACTGTTTCACAAGGGTTGGACAGAGACCAGCTGAAAAACAAGACAGAGCCACTTAGCCTCACCACACCAAACAGGGCCACAGTTTCTCAGGCCATAGCACTATACAGGTCCTTGACAAAACCCCAGGGGAAAAATCAAATGATGTAAAATAATCATGGGGCGGAATCAGTGGAAAAACTCTAACATGAATAACCAGAATAGATCAATCACCCCCAAGGAAAGATATGGCAGATGTAACTGAAGATCCCATTTATAAACAGCTGGCTGAGATGTCAGAAATCGAATTCAGAATTTGGATTGAAAACAAGATTAATAGAATAGAGAAAAATTTAGAATTAGAAATTCGAGGAGCAATTCAAAAGTTGGAATTAGAAATTTGAGGAGAAATTCAAAAGTTGTCTCAAGAATTCAGTGAATTTAAAGACAAAACCACCAAAGATTTTGATACACCGAAGCAAGAATTTGCAGCCCTCAAAGAGCTGAAAAATACAGTAGAATCCCTCAGTAACAGAGTGGAGCAAGCAGAAGAAAGGATTTCTGACATTGAAGACAAAGCTTTTGAATGCTCCTGAACTCTCAAAGAGGAAGAGAAATGGAGAGCAAAAACGAATCATTCTCTCAGAGAGCTCTGAAATAATTTGAAGAAGGCTAATATCCACCTCATTGGAATCCCTGACAGCAATGAAATGGCTTCGGAATGCACAGAAGCCCTTCTCCATGAAATTATGAAAGATAATTTTCCAGACCTGCCAAGAGATTCTGAAATTCAGATAGCAGACAGTTTCAGCACCCTAGCATGACTCAACCTGAATAAGACATCCCCCAGGCATATCATAATTAACTTCACTAAAGTTAATATGAAGGAGAAAATTCTGAAAACAGCCAGATGTAAGAAATCCATTACCTACAAAGTGAAGAATATTAGAATGACTGCAGATCTCTCTGCTGAAACTTTTTAAGCCAGAAGAGGGTGGTCATCGACTTTTAATCTCCTAAAGCAAAATAACATTCAACCCCAGATCCTGTATCCAGCTAACCTGAGTTTCATTTATGATGGAGAAATTAAATACTTTAATGACATTCACATGTTGAAGAAATATGCCATAACCAAACCAACTCTTCAGGATATTCTCAGACCTATCCTCCATAATGACCAGCCCAATCCTCTACCACAAAGGTAAACTCACTCAGAAACTTTTGATCAAACTACAACTTCCACAGTGGTGAAAGGATTAAAAATGCCCACTGGACTTTCAAAAAACTCAATGCCCAAAATATTACCAGACTTATCAATATTCTCCATTAATGTGAACGGCTTAAACTGTCCTCTAAAGAGGCACATGTTGGCTGACTGGATACAAAACTCAGGCCAGATATTTGCTGCATACAAGAATTACATCTTATCTTAAAAGATAAATATAGACCCAGGGTGAAAGGATGGTCATCCATATTTCAGGAAAATGGTAATCAGAAAAAAGCAGGTGTTTCAATTCTATTTTCAGAGACAATTGGCTTTAAACCAACAAAAGTAAGGAAGGATGAGAATGGTCACTTCATATTTGTTAAGGGTAATACTCAATATGATGAGATTTCAATTATTAATATTTATGCACCCAACCAGAATGTGCCTCAATTTGTAGAGAAACTCTAACAGACATGAGCAACTTGATTTCCTCCAGCTCCATAATAGTTGGAGATTTCAACACTCCTTTGGCAATGTTGGATAGATCCTCCAATAAGAAGCTGAGCAAAGAAATTTTAGATTTAAACCTAACCATCCAACATTTGGATTTAGCAGATATCTACAGAATATTTCATCCCAACAAAACTGAATACACATACTTCTTATCAGCACACAAAACATACTCCAAAATCAATAACATCTTAGGTCATAAGTCTAACCTCAGTAAATTTAAAGGAATAAAAATTATTCCTTGCATCTTCTTGGACCACCATGGAATAAAAGTTGAACTCAGTAACAACAGGAATCTGCATACTCATACAAAAACATGGAAGTTAAATAACCTTATACTGAATGTTAGCTGGGTCAGAGACGAGAGTAAGAAGGAAATTGACAAATTTTTGGAACAAAGTGACAATGAAGACACAAATTATCAGACCCTCTGGGATACCGCATAGGCAGTCCTAAGAGGGAAATTTATAGCACTGCAAACCTTCCACAAGAGAATGGAAAGAGAGGAAGTGAACAACTTAATGGAACATCTCAAGCAACTGGAAAAGGAAGAACATTCCAACCCCAAACCTAGTAGAAGAAAAGAAATAGCCAAAATTAGAGCAGAATTAAATGAAATTGAAAACAAAAGAATTATACAACAGATCAATAAATCAAAAAGTTGGTTTTTTGAAAAGGTCAATAAAATAGATAAACCTTTGGCTAACCTAACCAGGAAAAAAAAGAGTAAAAAATCTCTAATCTCATTAATCAGAAATGACAAAGATGAAATAATAACATACTCCTCAGAAATTCAAAAAATCCTTAATGAATATTTCAAGAATCTTTATTCTCAGAAGTATAAAAATCTGAAGGAAATTGACCAATACTTGGAAGCACATCACCTTCTAAGACTTAGCCAGAATGAAGTGGAAATGTTGAACAGGCCCATATCATATTCTGAAATAGCATCAACCATACAAAATTCTCCCTTAAAAGAAAATCCCAGGACCAGATGGCTTCACTTCAGACTTCTAACAAACCTTTAAAGAGGAATTAGTACCTATATTACTCAACCTGTTCCAAAATGTAGAAAAAGAAGGAAGACTAACCAACACGTCCTATGAAGCAAACATCACCCTGATCCCCAAACCAGGAAAAGACCCGACAAGAAAAGAAAATTATAGACTGATATCACCAGTGAATATAGATGCAAACATATATAACAAGATCCTAACAAACAGAATCCAGCAACACATCAAACAAATTATACATCATGACCAAGTCGGTTTTATCCCAGGGTCTCAAGGCTGGTTAAATATACATAAATCTATAAGTATAATTCAGCACATAAACAAATTAAAAAACAAAGACCATATGATTCTCTCAATTGATGCAGAAAAAACTTTTGATAATATACAACATCCCTTCATGATCAGAACACTTAAGAAAACTGGTATAGAAGGGACATTTCTTAAACTGATAGAGGTCATCTACAGCAAACCCACGGCCAATATCATATTGAATGGAGTTAAATTGAAATCATTTCCACTCAGATCAGGAACCAGACAAGGCTGCCTATTTGGAAAATGTTTGGATTGAACGCTTTGAACAAAGTTGCTTTTGCTACTATTTTCTTGGGACTATGAAATTTTAATCATGTAATTTCCACAAGTCAGATGTTCCTGCATTTTACTGAATAATGAAGAGGGTGCTTTCTACTGTTCTAACTAATGAAAACTAGAAAAATGCTGTATTCTAGAAGTGCATGATCTTGCCCACTTGTATTTGTTCTCTTATCTCAGCAGGTGGCAGTGTTTATCTTTAGACATTTAAGTTCTTTTTAGAACTACAAATGAAGCATTCAAAGAGCAAACTTTACAGCCAATGCCCCTTACAGATCCGGTTTATGTAGAGATATATAACAATGCTCATGCTGTGGTGTAATGTAAAGTTTAGCACTATCTTGGCAGATCTGGGGCACATGACATGTCTTATAAATCCTGGTGGACTGCAGAGATATTTTCCCATTTATTTGTGAGGACCCAGACCAGTAAGATGAATAGGAGGTAGCTCAATTTTTCTTTACAGGTCTCCCTGTTGGAAACCATATAATGACCATTTATTTTACAATGACACAGTCTATTAAGGAGTCCAACACTCAATTATGTTTTTTAATATTAGTACTTGATCAGAGAATAAGCATGGATTATTTTTGCTTTGATAAAGTTTATTGTGTTTTCAATGAATTGAGAATGTAGGAATTGTGAATACTTTGGATTTTATTATTTTTATCTATCTGTAAACCTAGAGTCCAACTGACTTGTATTTGTTTGTCTCACATAAAAATTAAGTCTGAGACTGGACAAGAATGGTTGCTTATTAAATAAACAGGGAAGGCTTGCAATGTCACCTTCCTTTCAGCAAGAGAGCAGAAATTCAGTTTTATGAGTTGAAAGAGGAAATAGTGGGTGATCTCTCATTGACAAGAGTCTTATTAAGATAGGAGCTTTGGAAGCCAGGATACTTTCCAATTGATCTTCAGGTATATCTGGCTGTTCTTGGGTGGCTGCAAGGGGGCAAGCATGCAGTTTGAGGACTTTTTTTTTTTTTTTTTTTTTGCAGTTTTTGGCCAGGGCTGGGTTTGAACCTGCCACCTCTGGTATATGGGGCCTCTGCCCTACTCCTTTGAGCCACAGACACCGCCCAAAGTAATGGAAAGCCACTGAAATTTTTTTTTTTTTTAGAGACAGAGTCTCACTTTGTCATCCTGGTTAGAGTGCTGTAGCATCACAGCTCACAGCAATCTCCAGCTCTTGGGCTTAGGTGATTCTCTTGCCTCAGACTCCCAAGTAGCTGGGACTAGAGGTGCCTACCACAATGCCCAGCTAAGTTTGGGGACATTTTAAAAGAAGAAGGATGATTTTACCATTTTAAAATCTCCAGTACTTAGGAGATGTGAAATTTAGCAGAAATGGTTTGCTGGATTATTTGCTTTCATATATTTGGTTTTCAAAATCCTTGAATATGGTTTGAAATGACCACTGTATCCCAATTACCAGCCCCAATATCAAGTTGCTTGATTTTCACTGAAAAGTTCTATTATTATAAAATAGATGATCTTAGTTGAAGTTTTCTTTTGAATTTTCTTTTACCTTTTGATAGGATTGTTTATTATTGAAAAAAAGGCAGCTAAATAAGATTTCTTGTATGTGAAATATTTCATGGATAATGTACGGCCACGTTCACTTGGTGTATTTTATTACTATTTGAGGTGGCTCAAAGTGCAGACTAAACTGGATCGCCCATCTCTCATTTGACAAGCTCTAAAATACAAGTAAAATCCATTGAGAGAGAGAGAGAGAAGTAAGGAAGGAAGAAAGGAGAGAAGGAAGGAAGAAATAGAAGGGAAGTGAAGGGGAAGGGAGAAGAGGAGAGGGGAGGGGAGGAAGAGGAGGGAAGGGAAGGCAAGGGAAGGGAAGGGAAGAGGAAGAGAGGAAGGATTGCTCAATGTTATGGCTGGAGGGTCTTCTGAGGTGGCTGTTTCTTGGAATGAGTGAGCGCTTTGTCGACATCAGTAGTAATCCTTATTTTGGGGAAGGGGTGGCTGCCATGATAGCCAGTTTCTCATGAGTGACAGTATTTGGTATTGAAAATATGGACTCTAGAATCAAAATGTCTGCCTCAGTATCCTGCTACATCACTTTTTGGCTTTGGGACCTTGAGAATTTAAACACCCAGTGACTTAGTTTTCTCATTTATAAAATGGGACTAATAATATAGGGGGCAATTTGTGAGGATTAAATAAATTAGTAGATACCTGAAGAGCCCGACCCATAGTAAACATCCTAATAATGGTAGCCAATATTATCTGTGTATAGAGTTTTAGCAGCTTCGATTTGATGGGTCTAAGAGCTAAGAAAGAGCTTGCATATTTAAGACAGTTTTTTTCATTAGTATATATGTTTTTTGGAGTATCTTTATAAAAGACATAAAACCTTCCACTATACCTTTTTTCTAGGAAACCAAAGGGGACCAAAAGAAAAGCAGGGAATAATGTGAGCGCTTACAACTCATGAATTCTTATGTATTCAAGGATATCAACACGTTTTAGTTTAGCTTAATAAACATGTGGTGGTTGTGAGTAAATCAGCCCCGTTTTTTGATGCCTTTTCCCCTTTGCAAAGTCCTGCATTTCTAAGGAAGTCAAGGCGTCTTTTGTAACCCACACAGAAATGGAAGTCAATGTTGCTGAGGGGAAGATGTGAATATCATTAACTAAGTGGAATTTCAAAATTATTCTTGAAACCCTTTTCCTAGTACTTGAGATGTGTACTCTTCTAGTTTTATTAGAAAAATTAGAAATAATTTATTAAACATGTTAAAAACATGTCAAAGGTGGAAATATCCCCCAGTATTTGAATTTCAGAGATTCACACCTATTACAGGAGTTGACAAATGCCCCCAGATTTGAATTGTAATGGCTTATAGTTTTAATGTGAGGAACTCTCTGTCACCACAGAGCATATTCCTGGCTTTTTTTTTTTTTTTTTTTTTTTTTTTTTCATGTATACTTCATTACCTGAAGGTATTTCAAGGACACATTCCCTTGTCTTTAACTATGGCAATAATGCCTGAATTTATACTTAATTCAGATATGATTTTTTCCTGTTTGCCCGGAGGAGTGGAGGATGAGACTGGGCATTTTTCCTCAGGCAAGAGGGACTAGTTTCTAGTGTGCCTGAGGCAAAAGCACACGTACATTTTTATTTTCTTGGCCAGAAAATCTCCAACAGATGGTAGATTAACTGTTGCAGTTCTCTTGGGTTGTTACCAGCATAGGCAATTAATTTAAAACCCTATGAAATTGCTAATTTTGATAAATTTTGGCCTATAAATATAATTGCATATGGTTCAACCTAATACAGTCCTGTTTTTGTGCAGGGTGAGAGATTTTCTGCCAAGGCTTGTCCTCAAGAAGATCGTTGATAGTGGCCATTCCCAATTATTGCAGGTTGGTGTTTAACAGGGGGCCAAGGGCAGAATTCAAAGGCTGAAGGCATCTTGATATTCCTGATAGCAGAAGAGGAAACTGTCTTCACATGGTGTGTGGAATAAGCTACCTTTCTATCATTCATCAACAACCCATTTCGCTTTTCTGATTTTGGGTTTCCTTGTCGATAAAATAGAAATATAACAATAGAATGATATGAGATAATACACTTGAAGAAAAATATAGTTGATAGCAGATAAGTATTCTTTCCCTTTCCTTTCTTCACTGAGAATGTGTTGCAAGCCTGGAGTCAGTGCTGCCTTGTGTGATGGGAAAGATGATATTGTGTGAGCTGGCCTTCCTGGAGAGCACAGGGCAGCTCCTTGGCTTTCCTGAAGGCCTTTGGCTGACGCTGCAGCACAGAGCTTTCCTTCCTCTGTCGTGCTTCTCTGAGTCACTCACTCAGGTTGTCCTGACTCCCCTGGGGAAAGCAGGTGGCCTATATTTAGAATAGCATCATCTGCTTTGCTAAGCATTTGAGCTAATGCTCACAAATTTTAATCAAAACATTTTTTGTAGCATTGGCTGAATGTAAAATATTTGTTTCATATAATATTTAAAATATCTATATGGTCTTCCTTTTAGATTTGGTTTGAAAGAAGGGGATAGGATAATAGAAGAATGTGTATTAGAGCAAAGTTTTGTTGTTGCAAAACATACATTATACCATACATAGTTAATTTCTTTGTAAGAAGTCACATTAGCCAATTTAACCTTCAACTTTGAATAGTCCAATGAGGTGAAGCATGTCATGTCAGGGGTTTATATAGTCTACTATCTAAAGAACAAGTTCAAATTTCTCATTGTTTTATGTTCTAGGGCATTTGTGAGCTGATCCTAATCTACATTTGTGGACAACTCTTTCCTTCTCCCCTGTACTCTAGATGTTATGGGTTGAATTGTTCTCTCCTAAAATTTATGTGTTAACTTGCTCACCCCTAGTACCTCAGAATGTAATCATATCGGAAGACAAGGTCTTTAAAGAGGTAATTCTGTGGGCTCTAATCCAATATAATGGGTGGTCTTCGAGAAGAGAACGAGATACCAGGCATGTGAGTGTATAGGGAAAAGACCATGTGTAGACACAATGAGAAGGAGACAGACCTCAGGAGAAACCATACTGGGAGAAGCCTTGCTGTCCAGCCTTCAGAACTGTGAGAAAATAAGTTTTTGTTGTTTGAGTCATGCAGTCTATAGTATGTTAAGGTCGTCCTAGTAAATTAGTATAAAAGAAAAGACTATCCATTTGGTCTCAGAAATGTGCCATTCTTTCCTTTCTTTGTGATTTTATTTTCACCTATCTATTCTAGAATTGTTTTTTCTGTACCTACAACTGGGCAGTTCTCCCTGAGAAGGGACACCAAGAAAGAGGCATCAAGGGGGATGGGAGGAAAGCCCGGCCTCTGGAACAGGGGTTCTGGAAGGCCCACCAGATCATTCACTAGTCAACCAATAGAAAAATACTAGTGGTGCGAGGAGACCAATGAAAGACTTACAACCAATTTCAAACTGAGAGGATGAGGTGTTTATACCTTTGCACTGCCCTTGTGCGCATCTCTGACCTTCTCTCCTTCATGAGAGGCATCCACTTCCAACTCTCTTTGGAAATGCTCAAAGCTTTCTCCTTATTCTTCTTAAATAAAATTTCTCTTTGTTACACTAAAATTTGTGCAGGTTACTTTTACTTTCTATTCATGCTGCCCATGCTGCTATAGTTCTATTTTCAGTTTCCACTCATTTTAGCTTTCAATTCACACCATACTTCAGTTGAAATTTCTAGCTCAGATGAGTAATCCAGCCAGGTAAACTGGATTCTATGAACCAGGACCCCCGAAGACCTACACTCCCTCCTCATGCTTTACAATTTACTGCCGATATCATCATTTTCCTGTACTTTTTTCTGAGTTTCTCTCACCCATTCCCATTCCTCCACACTGGAAAAGATAGTCTTCCCAAATTCTGTTTGTGCATGCCTTTTAATCATGCTCTTCTCACCACTATAGACTGTTTTGCAGAAGTTGGGCTGGAGATAGAAAAGATGAGGGAATCGGGGGATTATTTGAGATAATTATGGTTTGTTTCTAGAATGAAGGAGGTTTCCACCTGATTTTAGACTGAGGAGATCATCCTAATGGAGAAAGAAATGCTGAAAAATTAGAAGAAAATTTGCATTTGCTGGAACCAGTTGCTAAAGGAGACAGAAGAGGATTCAAAGTGTCAGCAGAGGCAGACATTGGCATTAGAGGGAGAAACACTCATGTTCTGAGACTGGAGGGGAGGCTGTGAGGAAGGGAATGTGCTGCTAAATTAGTAGTTTGTTATTTTTGAAATCATTAGGATCATGAGTTCTGTAGCCAGACCTCCCCCCTTCCAGTATTCTTGACCTGAGACTTGTATGGCTTTTTATCTCACTTGATCTTAGCATTTCCAGGTCTACAATGGGTAAAAATCATCATTGTCATTAAAGGGTTAAGTGGATAACACACATAAAATACTCAGTGCAGAACCTAACAAAAGCCATAATAGCAATAATTCTTGGTCCTATTGCCAATGCCTCCAAATCAAGACCACCAGGAACATGTTTATAGATGAAAACATTGGGGTGATTGTTCCTTGGAGGGAGAATGCACTCACTAGGGAACCATGGGAGTGCCTTCAGAGGGAAATTGTTAGAAAGGATTTATTCTAGAATTTGTGCTGTTGGGTTAGGTTAGTCAGTCTAGATTGCATGGGGTCAGGAAGGTAGGGCAACTCTATATGATTGGATATCTTCATAAATTATCCATAGGGAAGGCAGACTAGCAAGGATTAAGTTGTAATTTTCAAAGGAACAGCTGTCACTCATTTCTATGGCTTGGACAATGTTTGTATTTTGTCTGTTTAAAGATATGACTGAAGAATGGTCTTGTTTTTGTCTTGATCTACATAGAATAGCTTGTTTCTGTGAAGTTCTGTGAAGTAATTTATGTTCAACTGAAGAAAACCCTGGCCTAACTCTGAGTATCAGGCCAGTAGCAACAGCAGCACCTGAATGCTTAATGCCCAATGACCTTGGTTCCTGTGTGGCTGTCTGCCAAAGGATAGGTACTTAAAGACTGAGATGGATATCAACAATTTTCTTTGGATAGTCACTGAAGAGAATCACGAAGGGCTGATGGGCTGCATCATACCTGCACCATACAGCCAAGGTGGAAGACTAAAGATTTATTGTAGTTATCAGCATTGTGATTGTGTGATTCTTTCCCATAGTGCTTGGCCGTATGGAGCAGGTGTGAAGTAGGCACATTGTGACATTGGTCCTGGTCGGGAGTTTATTTTTTTTTTATTTATTTTATTTTTTTTTATTTTTTACATTGATAAATTAACTTTATTTATTTATTTATTTTTTTATTAAATCATAGCTGTGTACATTGATATGATCATGGGGCATCATATATTAGCTTCATAGACCATTTGACACATTTTCATCCCAATATTCAACATAGCCTTCCTGGCATTTTCCCAGTCACCATGGCATGACATTTACATTTCACATTTGCTGGTTGGGGGTTTATAGAGAGACCAGGACAGAGGATAGGAGTTCAGACTTGAGAGTTCCAATG
>CAUYPK010016113.1:0-21157 GCA_963574355.1 Loris lydekkerianus | reverse complement strand
CATTCCCACCAGCAGTGTAGAAGTGTGCCCTTTCCTCCACATCCATGCCAACATTTCTGGTTTTGGGATTTTGTTATGTGGGCTACTCTTACTGGGGTTAGGTGATATCTCAAAGTAGTTTTGATTTGCATTTCTCTGATGCTTAAGGATGATGAGCCTTTTTTCATGTGTTTGTAGATTTTGCGTCTGTCTTCTTGAGAGAAGTTTCTCTTTAAGTCCCTTGCCCACCCTGAGATGGGGTCACGTGTTCCTTTCCTTTCCTTCAAAACTAATTTTTTCTAGTGTTTTTCTTTTTTATTGATTTTTAAAGGCTTGTTACATATTCTGGACATGGATTCTTCCTTGGTTTGTGGGGCAGATATATTCTCCTATTTTGTAGTTTACCCTTGCATTTCCTTTATGTTAAAGATTTGGTATTAGTAGAAATGAAATGGGACCTTAATATCCAAATGTGTTCTGAGACAAAATCTGCTCAATCCTTTCATTGATTTCACCACCTAAATGGTGAAACATTGTTTTTCTATATGACATCTTTCTTTCTCTTTCTTTTTCTTTCTCCATCTCTCTCTCTCTTTCTCTTTCTGGAAAGAATAAATAACAATTCTGAATCTTAGTCCATCTACTTGTAGCATCTTACCTAAGTGTCTTACTCCTACTTCTGTTGTCCTCAGACATTGGCCTAGACCATTTTCAATTGCCTTGATGATCCAGAGCCAGGCTTTGAAGATCACCAGCTCCACAAGCCCTGTTTGTTGAATTAAAGACCAAGATATGTCTACAACACATGTATGTGGCTAATGTGGAAACTTTAAGGTGACCAGGAAAATCCTACAGCTTAGACTTATGAACACCTTCCCTTCTTTGACTTGTTTGAAAAATAAGGGACTGGGTAGCACCTGTGGCTCAGTGAGAAGGGCGCCAGCCCCATATACTGAGGGTGGCGGGTTTGAACCCAGCCCCGGCCAAACTGCAACAAAAAAATAGCCGGGCATTGTGGCGGGCGCTTGTAGTCCCAGCTACTTGGGAGACTGAGGCAAGAGAATCGCCTAAACCCAAGAGCTGGATGTTGCTGTGAGCTATGATGGCACAGCACTCTACCAAGGGTGACAAAGTGATACTGTCTCTAAAAAAAAAAAAAAAAGAAAGAAAGAAAGAAAAATAAGGGACTAGCTCTATATCTCTTCTCATTGTCTACGCCTCTTCCAATCTGCTTCCAAAATACTAGGTCTGAGCATTAAGCTTGAGAACTTGCCTCTGTGCACTTATGTTGGCAACACTGTACAAATAGCTTGGTGAAGGTTTCACAACCTTGTTACATCAGTATCTCACAGCTGTATTCCCTCAACATGTGCAGGTGTCTTGCTGAGAGGTGTTTATTATTCTTGTGTGTTTTTGCATGTTGTCATGATTATGTCAGAGCTTGAATTAGAACAATTAATTTCTTGTTAAACTTGGCAAGAGTGGAAGTTAAATCAGGGACATGTTCGTCCAAGTTTATGAGGATAATGCCATGAAGAGAACAGCAATGTTCAAATGGATTAATATGTATTTTTTGAGGGTAGAGAAAGAGTCACTGATGAAGAGAGGTCAGGGCAGCCAGTGATGAGCAGAACTCACCAAAATATTGCCAAAATTTCTCGAATTATGCATCAAAATGGTCAGCTGACTGGGAGAAGTATAGAAGACCAAGTAAATATCAATGCAGAAATAGAAAAATCTTAACCAAAAATCTTGGCATGAGAAAGTTGTGTACAAAAATGCTCCCATAGGAGCTCACGAATAAACAAAAGCAAAGAAGAGTCAAAGTTTACCAAGACCTTTTGGAGAGGCAAGACAGTGTTTGGAGCTATATTATCACTGATGATGAAACATGGGTGCACCAATACGAATTTGAAACAAAGCATCAAAGTGCACGACAGAAGTCAGCCATTTCTCCACAACCAAAAACTTCTACCAGTTCAAATCAAGAGTCAAAACGATGTTGCTAACATTTTTTTTTTTTTTATAGAGAGAGGAATTGTTCATTATGAATTTTTACCACATAGACAAACAGTTGCCCAAGTTTTCTATTCAGAATTACTGAAAAGGCTGTGTGGAAAACTTGTATGAAAATGACGTGAACTTTTTGCCAACTACTCATGGCTCTTGCGTCACGACAATGACCAACTCACAGGGCACTGTCTATAAGGGAGTTTTTAGCCAGTAAACAAATAACTGCATTGGAGCACCATCCCTATTCACCTGATCTGGTCCCCCATTGACTTTTTTCTTTATTCAAAGATAAAGGAAATCTTGAAAGAAAGACATTTTGATGACATTCAGGACATTAGGGTAATATGACAACAGTTCTGATGGCCATTCCAGAAAAAGAGCTTCAAAATTGCTTTGAAAGGTGGACTTGGCACCGGCGTCAGTGCATAGCTTCGCAAGGGAGTAGTGTGAAGGTGACCATAGTGATATTCAGCAATGAGTTATGTAGCACTTTTTCCAGGATGAGTTCATGCACTTAATTGTCAGACCTTATATGGTTGGATCTTCATATACAAAATGGCTAAAATGTTGTAGCATGTTTTTTAAACTCTGTGATCAGCCAACATGTATGCATGTACTTTTGTGTGTGTATAAGATGCCCCAATGGTTGCCCACAAAGTTGCCATACATAAGGAAAATGAAATATTACAGCTAAATGTACCTTTATTTACAAAATATTCATTAAATTTTTTTTCAAAGAGGTGGACAACATTTAGAGAATAGTTTGTAAATATTTTATAAACTTTTATAATGAATATTTTACATAAACATACATTTAGGTACAATTTCCCCTTTTCCTTACATATGGTGACTTCATGTGTGACCTTTGAGTCACCCTGTATATGTATTTGTGTGTATATGAACATGTGTATATTTGTCTCTGTCCAGGTGCCAGAATCCACTGTGGTATGTTAGGAATTGCAGAAGATAAGGCCATGAGTGAATTACCATGATGGCCCTGCTGATTAGGTGCTATTTTCCTTCAGGATGTAGGAGTGCCCTATAAATGACTCTTTAGAGCCTAGATGTTACTTAGAATTGTAGCCAATTTGGATAAACCACAAAATGATCTTAGAGCAGCAGCTAAGAGTGCAACCCGGATCTGTGTAGCCAAGAGAGGACTCATTGCCTTTATTCATTTAATTGGTTATAGAGAGCAAATTTAAAAAATTACCAAGGTAGAAGCATCCATACAATAGAGCTCCAGCTCAGTTTCTGGATTGCAATTGTCATAAAGCAGCTCAGAGAAGAGAAGTCAGCAGTAAGAGTCTAATTCAAAACCAAGTCTATTTGACCACACAGCCTTAACTATTATCATTTACCATATAGTTGCCTGCATCTGCAAGCCAAATCTGCAGCCTGTGCGCTGGATTCATTTTAGGACTCCAGGGGCTCTTCTCCAAGATGCCCAGAGGATGCTATCATCATTCCTTCTCATGTGAATGTCTGTCCCTTTCATAATGAATTTCTAAGTGAATTTCCCAAGTATTTATTGCCTACATGGGGGCATGTCCTAGCTTGAAGGAAGGCACAAGGGTGTGAATACCACTCTTGAAATGATTATTGTTAAGTAGGACAAGGAAGAATAGTTGAGAACCAGACTGCTTGAGTTCAAACTTCAACTTCATCATTTCTCAGCAATGAGACTTTGAGCAAGCTGTTTAATTTATCTCTTTTAGTTTCCTTATCTGTAAAATACAGATAATAGCAGTATTTATCTCATAGGGTTGCCATGCAGATTAAATAGTCAGTATTTGTAAAAACACTTGGAATAATGTCTGGGTTGTGGTAAACACTATTTAAGTATAAACTATTATGACTTTATTTACAAGTAAATATTGGATAGAAGTTTACTTCTGGGGAAGTTCTTTTTGCCCAGCACCATTTTCTTACCTTTTTGTGGGTAGTTAAGGAAACAAGCACCTGTCTTCATACACACTGGCTGTGTGAAGGTGGACAAGTTTATTATCCCCGTTAAGCCTTACTTTCCTTACTAGAAATATGGGAATAGTAATAATTCCTATCTCATAGACTTTTTTAGGAGTTAAAACAAAATATCCAACATTTTATGATACATAATAAGAATTATTGGTAGCTGTTTACAGAAGTGGTGTCCCAGAAATGTAAAGGCAATTCAGGATGAGGAAGTTGTTTCTAGCGCTGAATATTAAGAAAGGCTTCCCAGAAGTGGTGGCATGCATGATGGGCTTGATAAATTAGAATGGTCTGAATGCTAAGTAATGTCTATGAATGCCTACTGTGAGCCATTGATAGGACATCTCACCAAATTCCCAGAATAACTCCATTTTACAGATGAGACAGCCTGTGTGCACATATCAAGTGACTTCCTTAAAGCTACCCGAGGAGCATGAATGCAAATGAGCTTGGTGCTTATATCCTTCCAGAATCATGGCCCATGCCTGCAACTACTCTAGAATCCTGCCTTTAGTCTCTGCCCTTAAATTTCTGGGAATACAGGGACGCAGTGGTTTTGTGACCAATCTATCATAATCTTGTTTGCTGAAAGATGACCTAATTTGCCACTCTCTAACAGAATTCAAACTTCCTGGAGAGGCAACATAATAAAAACGCCCTTCTAATAGTGTACCTGCTTAAGGCAAATGAATTGCTCAGATACAAAATTAGAATTGCGCTCTCAAAGTGTATGGAAGCTGGAGGATACATTGTGCTATAACATAGATTTCAATTACGTCTTAACCTTCAGCATGATGATGTGACATTATACTCCTCTGTCACTACTGTACTCTTTCTTTTACTTCTCTTGTTAAATATGAGCCTTGCTCTGCTCCATCGATCTCTGCAAATATTCTGCTGTTTACAACTTTTATAATCTTTGTGTAATCTACGGGAGTAATTGGATTCCTACAAACGTGGCTGCATTTTCAACAGCGCTGAGATGGAGATAAAAATGGGGAATCCGACACAATGAAAGCTCCCCAAATTCAGAAACTGCTTTGGCTCTCTAGTTAAAGTTGACCTTTTCTCTCATGTTTGAAAGGTTATGTCCTAATAAGTTTGGACTCGATAACAGAAAGGATATGGTTTCTTGAAATGAAGCAAGGCTGGAAAAGTCGCAGTTCTGTGGCCCCTCAGATTCCATCACTGCCACCACCACTTATTATCTCATACAAAAATGCAAGTATGAAGGGGCTCTCATCTGTTAAAAAACAAAACAAAACACTCTCTTCTGAAAAAATACATACATAGACAACCTTAGTGTCTGTGATTCATGCTACTTGTGTGCAACGATCCTTCATATGTCTCTTTTCTATCCACCAAGGTATATGGAAGGAAAAGTGGCCAGTGCTGGTTTCTTATCTTGACTCTGCTATTTACTAGTCAGGTGGGCTTGAGTAAAGTAACCTCTCTGTGCCATGTTGAAAATGGGAGATAATAATAAAATTTATATGATAGAGTTGTTAGGAGGATATTTCATTCATACAATACTTATACCATTGGCATAGAGCCAGGATGACATGTTCATTAATGAATTTAAATAAAAAGGGAAAATGGCACACAGATATCCTTTTCCTGAAGTTCATATCACGGTGAGACTTGGCATTATTATATTAGGCTCAGAAAAGTAGTACGTTGAGAAGAAAGAAGCCACATCCAGGAAGGCAACTGCAGGGCAGAGAGGCAGAGAGGTGACAGTACAGAAGAGATTATAGTGACAGCTGCCCTAACAGCCAAGATTCTGCTCGCAACACTGGCAGTATCCAATATCAGTGTTCTATTGTGAATGAATTATCTCTGCTCTTTTTGAAGAAGAGAAATGTTAGCTTATATTTTGTTCTGATCATGTCAATATTCCTCAGATTAAAAAAAAACGTTTATGCAAATCAAAACCACTTTGAGATATCATCTAACTCTAGTAAGATTAGCCTACATAACAAAATTTCAAAGCTACAGGTGTTGGCATGGATGTGGAGAGAAGGGAACACTTCTGCACTGCAGGTGGGAATGCAAACTAATATGTACCTTCTGGAAAGAAGTTTGGAGAACACTCAAGGAACTAAAAGTAGACCTGCTGTTCAATCCTGCAATTCCTCTACTAGGTATATATCCAGATGACCAAAAATCATTTCACAACAAAGACATTTGCACCAGAATGTTTATTGCAGTCCAATTCATAATTGCCAAGTCGTGGAAGCAAACCCGGTGCCCACTTACCCATGACTGGGTTATGAAATTGTGGTATATATACATACCATGCAATATTATGTAGCCATAAGAGGATGGAAACTTTACCTCTTTTATGTTTACATAGATGAAGCTTGGATCATATTCTTCTTAAGAATGGAAGAAAAAATATCCAATGTACTTAGTACTATTATGAAACAATATATAATCACCCACACTTTCATATGAAAGATAAAACAAATTATAGCCCAGAAAGAAAGAGAGAAGAGGAGGACAAGGGAAGGGGAGGAGGGTGGCCGGATGGAGGAAAGGTAATTGGTGGGACCTCACCTACTTGATTATTGCAAGGGTACATGTCAAATATATTACGAGTATAAATGTCTTAACACAACAATTAAATAAGTGAGGTGAAGGCTATGTTAACCAGTTTGATGTAAGCATTCCAAGTGGTATATATAAAATCAGTACATTGTTCCCCATAAATGCAGTAATGTACACAGTTATGATCTAATTTTTAAAAATGCATGACCCTAAAAATGTAATGTGGCATCCAATATGGGATCCTGGAACAGAAAAAAAAAGGCATTATACACACACACACACACACACACACACACACACACATATATATATACACACACACACACACACACACACACACATATATATATATACATATATATATATTTAACCTAATTAGCTGGGTATCGTGGCTAACACCTATAATCCCAGCACTCTGGGAGGCTGAGGTGGTCAGATTGCTGAGCTCAGGAATTCAAGACCAGCTTGAGCAAGAGACCCTGTTTCAACCAAACAGCCAGGCATTGTGGCAGGTGAGTAGTCTTAGCTATCTGGGACACTGAGGCAAGAGGATTACTTGAGCCCAAAAGTTTGAGGTTGTTGTGAGCTACGATGCCATGGCACTCTACCCAAGGCCACAAAGGGAGACTCTGTCTCAATAAATAAATAAATAAATAAATAAATAAATAAGTAAAAATAAAATATTCTTCTAAAACCTGATGAAATATGAATAACATGGGCTTTCATTACTAATATATCAATACTGGCTCATTAACCATGACAAATGTACCATGTTAATGTAAGAGGTTAATATAGAGGAAACTGAGTGTGGGCTACATGAGGACTGTCTGTGTTACCTTTTAAACTTTTTCTATAAATCTAAAACTATTTTAAAATGAAAAGGTTATCAAAAATAGGATTTAAAAAAAGAGCGAACTAATACCTCTTGCATTAACCTGAATGGAACTGGAGACCATTCTTCTAAGTGAAGTAGCACAAGAATGGAAAAACAAACAGCACATGTTCTCACTATTAAATTGGAATTAATGGATCAACACTTATGTGCACACAGAGAAATAACACTCATCAGAATCAAGCAGGTGGAAGGGGGGAGAAGGGGATGAGTAAATACCCAGTTAACGGGCACAGCACACGCTATCTGGGTGATGGGCACACTTAAACTTTAATTCAAACTGTCCAAAAGCAATTTATGTAACTAAAATGTTTGTACCCATATAATATTCTGAAATAAAAAAAAAAAAAACCTTTAAAAAGTAACAAAGACTAGAATGGATTTTGTTGTGAAGTTAGGGAAATTTGGAGGATATTCCTCAGGGACAGTTCCTGTCCTGAGTGTGTGTCACACGCTACAGGTCAACCTAAGATGTTTTGTCAATGAGTGATAGCACATGATTAGTGTATTACAAGGCGAGAAGAACAGACAAATGTCTCTGCCTAGGAGGTGTATGAAGGGGGAGCTGTGCTTACTGATGTTAAGATTGTAGGAAGAGACTTTCTCTTCAACCCAGTTACTGAAGACCTTCAAGCCCCCTAGTTTCCATTTCTGCAGGGCTGTCCTGATCTAAGGCTGTAAGCCTGATTCCAGGAGAAAGATTTTCAGGGATTCTTTTCATAATCAATACACATCTGTTGGGCAGCTGCTGTGAACCAGGAACTGAGATACAGAAATGAACAGGCAGTGACTGTGCTCCCTCAGAAAGAAAAAGGCAAGGATGTTCTTTTGAATCCTCAGATTTCAATCGTATGTGTCAGAACACAGAGTTCCAGTAGAGTTTTATCATCTGAGTAAGTTTGGAGAGGCAGGGTTTTATGAAACTCAAATTACCATGAACTACGCATGCAATAAAGTTTTTACCTCAAATCTTTAAAAAGAGAAATGAACGGGATGCGGTCCTTTGGGGCAGGAATGTCACTGAATAGCGGGGCTAGCTCCTAGAGCAGCACGAAAATCACTGAATGAATTAAGTGTGGGTTGCTAAAGGGCCATAGGAAAAAAGGGAAGCCTTCAGAGTAGATGTAGGGTCAGTGAGGACCTGAACTGAGTGTGAAAAAACAGTGTAGAAATAAGCGAGGTGAGGGGCTGGACCTTGAGGCAGGAGGCAGCCGCTGAGCACGGTAACTGAGGCATGAAACAACAGGCCTTGCTAGAGAAATCACAATTGTTGACAGCTTACATTAGCATGGTTTGTCACAATTAATAAACCAATATTGATACGTTGTTATAAACAAAAGCCCCGCACAGCTGGCGTGAAGAGTTATCTGTGGAGATGTGGCAAGAGATAAGGTCAAAGGTTAAAGAACAGGCAGAAAAATAAGGGCCTGAGGACTGATCCAAGAACTTTAACTATTTTTAGACCATTATAATCATTCTCAGTATTTCTCACATCCCACTTTCTGATCTCCACTGGTGTTTTGTATTAGCATATGGAATAATCCTACCAGATAAATGCAGGAATTAAGGTAAGGTTGGTGAAAGAAAGATGATGGACCACAGACCGATGTTTCACTGCCATGTTTGCTGTACTATGCATCTCAATTCTATGATAAGGAATATATTTTAAAGGCCATAAAAATTCTAGTGATGAATGTGCAAGTTCCACCTCATGAAGATAAAAGAGCATGTGAGAGGAATTCCTAAACCAGACAAATTGTGTCATACAACATGTTAAGAAAATGTCTACCCCAAATCTTTGACATTCTCAGGATAAAAGTCTTGCCATTCATGTCCTCCTAGATTTAATTTCTCCCATGGATTGAGCATATTCTTTCAGCACCTTCAAAGTACAGAAAACTGTGCTTTAACCCCTGCATGCCCTTAGCAAGAAAGGAAATGTTGTGATAATCAGGAATGTTCTGCTTGGGAAAGAGAAGGCCAAAGGGGCAGCATTTGAAGAAGGGTCTTTACCAAGTTTTCTTGAGGTCCCCAGGAGAATTTCTGGGAGAATCTGAGGCTCATTATGGCTAAGCAGGAGCCTGTGGGTCTAGCTTACCGGATCCTCAGCATCAGGCACGCAGCCGGGCAAGAGCAGGTGCTCAGCGGGATGTGCTGGGTGGCTGAGAGATGGAGGGATGGAGGAGTGGGAGCACTTAGGACATGATACCACCACTGCACAGAGCTGGTGCTCTTAGGGGAGGAGGGTCAGGTTTGCTGTCAGAAGCCTAAATGGTGGCACAGCATAGCTCAGCTCTGGCAGCGCAGGCTCTGAAGCCTGGCTCTGTGGACTGCTCCCTGTCTGTCACTTTCTAGCCTGTCATGGGCAAAAAACATCACCTTTCTGTCATAGGTTTCCTCATTGGAATATATGAGGGATATTAGAAGACACTAAAATAATTTTTATATGTCATAAGCTTGTGAGTATTAAATGATACATATATACCACTTAATATATGTGTAGCCTCTAAATCTATTCCTAATAGTATTTCTAATAATACCTGGTACATAAAAATTATTATTATTATTTTTTTAGTTTCTGGCCAGGGCTGGGTTTGAACCCACCACCTCTGGCATATGGGGCTGGCACCCTACTCCTTTGAGCCACCGGTGCTGCCCAGTACATGAAAATCATTAAAATGTTATTTATCTAATCATTTCAGAGGCATTTCCTCTTTGGTGCTTACACTTTTGAACACAAATAACAATTTCTCTGAATAAAAAGAAATTGAATAGGAACAATAGGAAATGATTATTATTATGAAAGTGAAATAACAACAAAAAGTTTAAATGAACCTAAAAGGATCTGCAAACAGTAGTGTAGTAAACATAACAAACTAACTTGAGCTTTTCAGTTTGGCCAGAAGGGTCACTTTCAAGTTCAAATCACATGGACAGAAAATGGAGGGAAGATAAGAGATGGCAGATTTTCAGCCCATACCAGGGTGAGGAAAATACTTTCTCACCTAAGAATGAATCTGTTCCCCTGCTCTAATCCTTGGAGAGAGGGGGTGGAAGAGAAATGCACAGAGCTGAAAACCTGGTCCATGCTTTCCTTTCCTTCCTGAATTTCTAAAGGACTTACTCATTGTGCTGTGGGTGTTGTCCTCACTTCACACTGATTCCAGGAACTTCTCACGGCCACTAGAAAGGGAGCAAATTATCTGCAGCAGGTGGTGAATGATTCTACAATGACACTCGGATCTGAACTATGGAGGGGACCATTCCCCTTCTCATCAACACACTGTTTGCTTTGGCAGCCTGCTCCCCACTCTCATGACACCCAGCTAACGTCGCCTGTGCTGAGAAAAAGCCTCTCAGGGTCAGAAGTAAGAATACCATGATCCGAACTTGCTCACTAATCTCTGATTCTTGGAATTGTTTGGCAAGTGGACTTGCCAAGACACTAATTTACCCAAACTTGAAAACAAGATGAGAAGAACAGCTGAGATGCCTGATGTCTCCCGTTCCCTTTGTTTCTTTATTCCTACTCATGGTAGGAGGGTTGTGCATGCATAGTGCCATGATAAGCACTGACAGGCCTCCAACGCACAGCAGGTCCACTTAGTTGTTTGTAGGGCATGCTGAGGTTTCCTCCCAAATATCCAGATCAATCTCCTCTACTGAATATCAAAATGCATTTTGTAGAGTTGGGGAGTTGACCTTAGTTAGAAGATGACCTGTTTAGTTATAAGGCATTCTCATCCCTTTTAGCAGTGATTAGCTTTAGAATGAACACCTGATCCAATTTGGCACAAGAAGCATTTGTTGGAAGATGTAGCTTCGCCAGACATGAAAAGGTCAGCCATCCTGTAACCACATGCGAAAGGAGTCAAGTGACACCCCAGATAGACAGCGGAGGGAAGCTCAGCCTTGATGACATTTATGAGCTGCTGAATTCAACTGGTTCTGTCTCAGGATTTCCTCTCGTGAAACCTAATATCTTCATTGTTTTACACCATTCGTGTTCAGTTTTTTTCACTTGCTGCTAAAACGTTCTAAAAATACAGAAACCTACTTAAGATGCCTATCAATGTCACATTTCCATTCTATCCCAAAATTGTATTGCATGCGATTTTGTTTGCATCATATAGCTGCAATTTTTTATAAAACACTTTGCCACTGTGTTGTCACTGTGGGGTCTGTGCTGTGGTGTCCTGGATCACATCCCTCCAGGCTACTCAACTTATTATAAATTTAGTTATATTCATTGTACTGAATTTTCATTACTGAAGTCTGTTTTATAAGATACACTTTAATAAGTTTCTCTTTCTTAATGCATTTTGATCTCTAGAACTATTTTTAGTTTATTTCAAAATGACTATGGCTTAAAAACATGTCTTTAAAACAAGTTGTTTTTTTTTTGTTTATTTTTGTTTTTTCTGTTAATCAGTTCCATTATAGTAAGATACAAAGAAAGGCCTTCCATTTATTGTGACAAAGCCCCTGCTATCTGGCATACTGAGATAACTCACAGGTAAAATGGTATAGGAAAAAACTCCTTCTTTGATCACCTGTAAAAATCACATGGGCTAAGAAAAAGAGAAAACAGATTTTGGCAAGCTCTTTCTCCCATCATTTTTGATATCTAGAAGGGAATATAGAAATTGGAACAAGGATTTGAGTTCATTTTTCTTGTAAAATCTTTACTTTTGTTTCTAAAAGACAAGTTTGAACATTGCTGGGCTTTACCCTGTTGTGAGTTTATAATACTATGAGCTAAGGATAAAGAAATGAAAAATGCATGGATTAACAATCCTGTCTATATATGTGTTTAAGAAATTAAAAGAAAAAAAATAAGTTGTGAGGCAATAGATGGAGAGCTGTTCCTAAACAAAATTGTATTTGAAAGTAATTCGGAATGTTCAAGAAGCCCTTGGGTTAAAGCATTGAGTACGTGTCTCCACAGCTATAATTTTTAAACAAACATAATATGGAATGAAAAATGCTATGTGCAAAGAAAAATCTAAACAAATCAAACTTACTTAGAGTTAATTATTGAGTAGGCCTACCAAAGTGAAATGGATAATGGGATTATAAATGCCAGGGCCAGAGAAGACCCTAGAGATTTACTGGCCACCCTCTCGTACTTACTCGAAACTAAAAATGACGATCTCGCCTGAGATGAATTAGACAGCAGGGAGAAGTCAGAACTAGGGCTATTTTCAAATTCTTGATTTTAGTTCCAGACAGAGAAAGAAAGGAATTACTGTATTAGACAATGAAAATGTCAAAAATGTTGCAGAATCGAAGATTTATCTGTCATAGTTCATAAACTCTGCAGTATGCATTTAACTAAATTAAAAAGTTCCACTTAGGCAAAGCAGCTATATGATGCAAATAAATTTTTAGATTTACTATGTTGTAAAATAGCTCTGAATATTTTGGACTTTAGAGCTTGATACTGGGTCAAAATTAAATGAAAAACCTTGACTTGATTACCCATGACAGACCCCAAAGATGAATTCTAATCTAAGATAGGAATAGGAAGCACCGAGGCTGAGAGGAGGAGAGATCAGGCTGCCCCTTACTATCAGTGTGACCTCAGGAAGGGTAACACTCTGAGCTTCAAATTTCTCATGCTAATTCCTAGGACCGAAACAATCCAAAGGAAGCCTCCCATGGGACACTGCTCTAAAAAGCGCTAGGGTTAACAGAGATGCAAGATGAAAGCCAGTGCTGTATTAATTGGATGCATGGCATATGTATTATGCTAATTAATATTATGTAGTTTTATAGTTAATATAATACTAAATATTATTTTACATGTATATTACATTCACACTGTTTTCAATATTTTTGCAGTCAGAAATCTTAAACAAAAATCATCAGAGTTAGAGATGTTGCTTCTGACATCTGGAAGGACTACTGAGACAAAGGACAAGACTATTTTCCTCCTACTTATGACTTTTGCGCCAATGTGTCACCTGTCTCCATTTTCCTTTGTGTGTGTATGTGTGTGTATGTGTATCCAAGCTTCAACTTTTCAAATATCTTCAGCTTCTTCAATATCAATATCAGCATGTCCTTCTTGTTCTAGAACTGACAGCTCCTCCGGTTATTAATGGCATCTGGCCACCCACATGCTCAGCCTCTGGACACCTCCCCTGTGTTTATCTTCCCTCTCACCCTGCCCTGTGCTCCTCTGTGTCTAATTGATCACCAAGTTCTACTGCATTCTTAAAATCGAGGTAAAATTTACATAACATAAAATTTTAAAGGGTACAATTCAGTGGCATTTGGAACATTCACAGTATTGCATAATCACCACTTTTATCAAATTCCCAAATATTTTCATCACCACAAAGAGACTCCATATACCTATTAAGTGGCCAATTTTCATTGCCTTTTTCTCTAGTCACTGGCAACCACAAATCTGCCTTGTGTATCTATGGCTTTCCCTGTTCTTCATATTTCGTGTAAATGAAATCGTAAGGATGTGGCTTTCATGTCTGCATTCTTTCACTTGTCATCTGTTTTGGGGTTCATTTGTGTTGTAGCATACATCAGAACTTCATTCCTTTTTATGGCAGAATAATATTCCAGTGCATGGATTACCACATTCTTTTTATCCACTCATCTGTTGGTGATGAACATTTGAGGAGTTTTCCACCTTTCTCCTATTGTGAATAGTGCTTTTAGTAACATTCATCCACAGCATTTGTTTTAGTATCTTTTTCAATTCTTTTCAGTATATACTGTATTAGTTAAGATTTCCCACAGACAAAGAACCAATGGAATACGTGTATGTGTGTATAAATGCACATGTATTAGTGTGTGTGGATATATGTGTGTGTGTGTGTGTGTGTGTGTGTGTGTGTTGTTTGAAAAGTATCCAGCTATATAATATGAAAAAGAATGGCTGCCTACTTTTTGGAAAGCCGTTGTATACATATAAGATGTGACAAGTTCACAAATTCATCATAGAAAACGCATTAAATTACTGAATAGCACTATGATCACCTACAAGGTACTCCGCTTGGGAAGCTTTGCACCAACACCAGTGCCTAGTCCACTCTTCAAAACAATTTTGGAACTCTTTTCCTGGCACGGCCATCAGAGCTGTCATCATATTATCCTGGGTGTCCTGAATGTCATCAAAATGTCTTCCTTTCAATATTTATGTTTTCTTTGAGTAAAGAAAAAAGTCACTGGGGTCCAGATCAGGTAAGTAAGGAGGGTGTTCTAATACAGTTGTTTACTGGCTAAAAACTCCTTCACAGACAGTGTTAATCAGTGAGCTCCTTCAGGACCATTTTTGTACACAACTTCCTTATGCAAAGATTTTCAGTTAAGATCATCCTGTTTCTTGATATTTACTTGGTTTGCTGTGCTTCTCACAGTCAGCCAATGATTGTGACACATAATTTGATGAATGTTTTTATCAGCTCTGCTCGTTACTGGCTGCCCTGACCTCTCTTCATCAGTGACGCTTTCTCTCCCCTCAGGAAAACATTTAATCCATTTGTACACTGCTGTTTTCCACATAACATTATCCCCATAAACTTGAACTGATATGTCCCTGATTTCACTTCCACTCTGGCCAAGTTTAACAAGACATTTAATATTTGTTCTTTGCTCTAATTCAAGCTCCAACATTCTGGCAATAGCACACAAAAACATGCAACAATAATAGTGAACATCAGCAGGACGCAGCCACACATCAATACAAATACAGCTGTGAGGTTACCAAACCTTACCAGGTTGTACAGTGCTGCTAACGTAATTTCACGGGTGGCAAGTTCCAAACTTAATTGTCTTAACTCATATACACATACATGCATATAGTTAACCTTTGAACAGCACAGGTTCGAGATACCCAGGTCCACTTGTGTGTGGATTTTCTTCCACCTCTGCCACCACTGAGACAGCAGCACCAACCCTTCCTCTTCTACCTTTTTCTCAGCCCAATAAACAAAAATACGGTAAGGATGAAGACTTTAATAAAGATCCACTTGCACTTAATCAGGATATACTTTCTCTTCCTTCTGATTCTCATAACAACATTTTCTCTCCTCTGGCTAACTGTATTATAAGAATACACTACATAATGCATATAACATACATAATGCCTGTTAACCATTTCTGTTATCAATAAGGCTTCTGGTCAACAGTAGGCTGTAAGTTGTTAAGTTGGGGGGAGTCAAAAGTTATATGCAGGTTTTATACTGCATGTGGGTCAGGGCTCTTAACGCCTGCATTGTTCAAAGGTGAACTGTGTGTGTGTGTGTGTGTGTACATACAGATATATATTTAGAGAGAGAGAAGGAGTGAGACTTTAACAAGTTGCCTCATATGACTGAGGAGGTTTATAAATTCAGGTAAGACTTGATGTTGTCAACCTAAACAGCAGACAGCAAGAAATTTCCAATGGTCATGAGTTTGTTCAGGATTTTGCTGGGGATTTGCAAATATAAGATGGTTTGGGAAATATGGACATATCCATAGAGGCCAAGGTAAGGGGAAGCTTTCAAAGACAAAAGAGTAAATTGCGCATGATATAAAGAAAACATTTATTACAGGGACCTATCACAGGAGGTGATGCAAATTCATTATTGGAGACAGTGTGTCAGGCAAACACTCTTTGGCATACAGGTAGTCGTCCTTGTGACTCATGTAGCAAGCTATAGTTTGAAAGTCCTTGCCAAAAGTTTTTGTACAGGAATATGCATGTGAGAGCCCTTCAGAGACTCTTTGTAATAGTTCTTATTATAGGCATGTGTATGTGTGTGCACTTGTGTGTGTGAGGCTTTGGGCCTTATTTATTTAAGGTTCAAGTTTGACACAGTGACTCCATGATAATTCTGATAACATCTGTGGAGCAGGGTTTCTATGTTGCAGCCTTGAATAGACCACTTTTTTCTTTTGGAACCCTCAGTCTTTGATCTTAAGGCCTTAAGGTAGTGATTTTCAACTGGCGTGTCCTGAGAGGTTCTTCAGTGTGCCATGACAAAAGATTTTTTTTTTTTTTTTTTGCAGTGTTTGGCCAGGGCCAGGTTTGAACCCACCACTTCCACTATATGGGGTCAGCACCCCACTCCTTTGAGCCACAAGTGCCACCCATACCATAAAACTTTTTAAAGATCATTAATTCAATTATTTTCAAAAGAAGTGCAAAGCATAGTAAGCATATTGGTTTTTTTCTTACTCTTTTAAATCAACATAATTTAAGTGTGGAATTTAACTATAGGTTCAAGTGTGTTGGGAGAGAAAGTGCCATAAGATAGTGTGCCATGAGATAAAAAAGGTTGAAAAATACTCCCTTAAGGCCTTCAACTAATTAAATGAAATCCATTCACCCAAAATATGGTGGATGATCTGCTTTACTCATAGTCTATTGATATGAATGTTAATCACATCTAAGAAATACCTTCAACAACATCTATACTGGTATTTGACCCAATAAAGGTACCAGAATCTAGCTAAATTGATACATAGAATTAATAATCACATATACCTAGGAGTAGAGTTGTAGGGGTATATAATAGTTTTATTATATATGCAAACATTGAGGAAATTTGCCACAACAAGACCAGCTTTACAGGAAATAGTTCAACCTGCTCTATACACTGACCATCACAATGGACCTTCAGCAAAGTAAACATCCCTAAATTAAAGGACAGAACTTAGTTTCCACACTGATGCAAAAGACAAAACTAAGCAATGGACTTTCATAATTTTATGTATAACTTTTTGAAGAAAAAACAATCTGTTTTCCACAGTAGCTGCACCATTTAAAATTTTTATCAGCAATGCACAAGAGTCCAATTTCTTCACATCTTCTCCAACATTTGTGATTTTATATGGTTTTATTAAAGATATCTTAGTAGGTGTGAGACAATCTGATTATTTTTATTACACCTTTGGAATAAAAAGAGGATTTTCCACCAAGACAATTGTCTTTTGCATGACATCAGAGGTGGGGACCTGGATCAAAAAACTCTTAGAGCTGATGAATTAAATATCCTCTAGGGAGACTACATTATCAGTGTATATTGATTGTGAGCAGAGAAATACCTTTTCCAAACTTGTGGTGTTTCCTTCCACACAGAGGAACATCACATCACTTAATACTCTTGGGCAATCTGTCCCTTCAGACCTAACAGAGTTTGAAAGAAAGCGTTGGCATGTATTATTACAAAAAACTCTGTGGCCAGAAATTTGACAATGTAGAGGAAATGGACCAATACCTGGAAACACACCACCTTCCAATCTCATCCAGAAAGAATTAGAAATTTTGAATAGACGTATATCAAGCAATGAAATTGCATTAACAATACAAAATTTTCTAAAAATGAAAATCCCTGGACCTGATAGTCTCACACCAGAATTTTACTAAACCTTCAAAAAGGAACTAGTACCTGTATTGCATAACCTAATCCAAAACACAGAGAAGGAAGTAATCTTCCCCCAACACGTTCTATGAAGCAAATATCATCCAGATTTTAAATCCAGGAAAGGATCCAACCAAAAAAGAAAGTATAGGCTAATATCATTAATGAATATTGATGCAAAAATATTCACTAAGATCTATCAAACAGAATACAGAGACATATAAAAAAAATTATACATCATGATCATATAGGTTTTATCCTAGGGATCCAAGGTTGATTCAACATATGTAAACCCATAAATGTAATTTAACACATAAATAAAATAAAAAACAAAGACCTTTGCTTTTTCCTTAAGAGCTGACTGCTATTGGGGATGTTTTCCCTTGCCAAGAATGAGTTCTTTGGGGAAAAAAAAAAAAAAAGAACTGACTGCCTTGAGTGATCAGTCTCATCCCCACTTTTTAACAAACAAGCCCTGTCTCTATAGATATGAAGATCTCCCCAGTCTCAAGCTAACCAGTTAGGCTGTCAAATCTTTGGATTTAGTGAGAAATCCCACATGTCTGCAGATGTATGCCAGATTTCCTAACAGAATATTTTTACCAAAGGATTTATTTGGGTCTCTGTTCACTGTTCATTTTGTCTTATCTCAAGTGTTTTAGAATTTAAGCTGGGAAGTAGGATCCAATAATGAATGTTCTTTATTGGATCCATTACTTGCAGACAATTCTGTAAGTATAATTTACATTATTATATTAATGTTTTGTGATTAATCTGATCTTGCTAACAATACAGGAATACATGCATTTGTTAAATTGATTTTATAGATACAAGACATGCACTTTATTGGTTCATACTACGGAATGAGGAATTGATTCCTAGGGGTTTAAGCTGTTTGATTAAAGCACTTAGTATCACATTACCAAAAATGGATCAGGCCTAAACTTTATGTAAATTTATTATTGTTTTTATTCTTTAATTTTTAAAAACTGTTTTTGTAGGATTGGAGAAATAACATAAAATGAGATTTTCTGCTCGAAAATCAAAATGGCTGCCTTTCAGAAACAAAATAAAGAATTTTGAGGACAAAAGAGAAAGGGAGAATGGGATACAAAAACATAAAAAGATGAAAGAATGCACAAGATTAGTGGGGAGGTAGAAGAGAGCTTGAGGGGAAAAGTGCGTTTGATTAAGTAAAGCTTTGATTTATTCAATTCAAATTGATCCTTCTTAATGCTAATTCTCAAAGCTATTATAATTTTATAAGAGCTGTCCGTTCTCTCATTCCTTCATATTATTTTTTTCAATTACCACTGATTTTGCTTTTCTAGCCCTTTTATGATCTTTCCAAGTTGGCAAATAAGTGTGCATCTTTCCCCTTTAGCAATTTTTCCATTGTGACAAGGTCTTCGCTTAACTAAGATCATTTATTCTCTATATAATAATGCAACTGGCCCCATGAACAAATTTCAATTTTTTTTTTTTTAATAATCCTCTTCTTTAACTACCTACTTGACCTTTTCAGTTGTTTCCCAGAAATAGTGGATTTTCTGCACAGCAAAGGATCTGAGATTCTGAAGGTGCCTGGGCAGACTGCCTGATACCAAGATTGACCATCCCCCTACAATCTGCCACTAATGTAAGATGTAACTCACCTTGTTAGTTGAACAAAGACCTTCCCCAAGACATGTGGCCCCCTCCTTTAAAAACCTTTGTCTGTGATATGAATTTGAGGCAGCTTTGTCCTTTCTCCCGACAAGACATCTATCAAATTGCAAATTCCTTTCTTCTTTGGCAATCCTCTTTGGTTCAGTATTTGTCTCTTTAGATCTCTGTGCAACCATCAGTTGAACCTAGTCCAAAAAACCCTTGCAGTTTCAGCAACAATAATGTGTGATAGCTGCGTGTGCTTAGAACACTCAGACGGTCAGGTATCTCCTTGTGAATTTCCTTGCAAAACTTCAAGTTTAGGTTTCTAAACCAACATTTCTCAGAGCAAGGCAGCCTGCATATTCATTTCCCATGTGTATATGCCTGTCACACATTTGAGTTCTTCTATTTCAAGGCCATCATAATGTTTTATCATGAGTATCTGAAGGATGAGATTGAAATAATTCTGTTCCAGGAACACTGCTGGCTTAGGAATTAATTATAAGCAAAACAAAACAAACTGAAACCAAAAAAAAAAAAAAAAAAAAAAAAACCTACCCAATCTTATTATTTCATTTAGAGTTGTGTATAGTATCACTCTGCATATTGAATCCAAACTGTCATTTAAAAGATTAATTCAACTTAGGTAATTAATCATTCCCTATTACTTTGAGGTTTAAATTTTCTTTTTATAATATAATTTTAAATGTTTATATTCATGTATTAGGAAATGATAGTAGAACCAACTTTAAAACTTGATAGTAAAGATGTGATGAGTTGATACCTTTAGAACATAGCTGCTGTTATTATTATTGTTGTTAATTATTATTTACTTTGGGGAGTAGATTTTATTCATTTTATTTATTCTCATAGCTAGAATGTTAGCCTGAGTTTTAACTCACACTTGCCAGCTACATGAGTGTATTAGTCAGTGTAAGCTGCCATATCAAAGTATTATAAACTACATGGCTTAACAATGGATTTTTTTTTTTCTTCACAGTTCCAGAAGCTAGAAGTTCAAGATCAAAGTGCCAGCATTCTCAGTTTCTGGAGAGGTTTGTCTGGCTGGTTTACTTGGCTGCCTTCTCGCTTTGTTTTCATAGGACCTCTTTGTTCCAGAGCAGGGAGTAGGGGGATAAGAAGAGAGAGAGCACTCTGGTGTCTGTTCTAATAAGGGCACCATGAGGGCTCCACCTTTATGGCATTTAAATCTAATGAGGCCCTTCTCAAAGGCCCTTTGAACTGAAACTTGGAGATTTGTGGTCTCAACATGCCTATGGAAGGAGGACACAGCCTATGACAATGAATCTGGACCATATTTACCCTCTCTAAAGTGGATTTCTTAATCTTTATAATGTGGATTAGAACACAAAAGAGTCACTGTATGATTTAAATGATGATTTTTAACCTTCTACTTGTTTGCATTGTTTACAGAATATGCATTGCTTTTTGTTAAAAGAAAAAAATAATAAGACATGAACTCCTAAGAAGAAAATAAGTATGCCCCTTGTTTCTTTTATTTATTTTTTTCTTTCTTTCTTTTTTTTTTTATTAAATCATAGCTGTGTACATTGATATAATCATCGGGCATCATACACTAGCTTCATAAACCGTTTGACACATTTTCATCACACTGATTGACATAGCCTTCCTGGCGTTTTTTTTAGTTACTGTGCTAAGACATTTACATTCTACATTTACTAAGTTTCACGTATATCCTTGTAAG